>CAUJNA010003874.1:150000-242500 GCA_963377175.1 Effrenium voratum
GTGCAGACGACGGGATGCTATTCCATCAAATACGTTTGCTTCGGATATTGCTTCAGTACAAGGGCCTCCCGTGAATTCGAAATGAGAGAGGTAAACTTGATGGATTTGCACCGGGTCCGATCTCAGGGACCTCAGCCTGCTTTCCGGGGTTGGGGTCTTTGGAGGGTCTGTGGAAGGCTTGCCCAAAAGGGCTCCATGAGAAGCTAATCCCGATGCTACCAAATTGGGCGGGTTTTGGACCCGGTTCCATGTGAAACGGCTGACATCGGAGCCGTGAAAGCGGCGAGGTTTCCACGGGGGGATGGGATCCAGATCCAGGTTCTAAACCAATCTCCGCCTGAGCTTCTGCCCGGGACCCTGGAGAGCCGGAGCTGAGATGATCCCAAGCAACTTGGGCTACAAGGCGTGTCTAACATACGGTGACCACCCGGGGGGGAGAAGCTTCGGTTGCGCTTCAAACACGAACCCCGAAAAGCACTCTGCCCGCAAAAAACAAAAACAAAGCAAGATAAAAAGGAGAAACACCCAGGTACCAGCTGTGATTTCACTGAAGGGGTCTACCGAAGAGGATCACAAGGCTTGAGCATTTTTGGGTGCAACTCCCTTTCAAGGAGGCCCTCTGTTTGGCGTATTCCGGTGATTCTTGTGATCGCGGAGTGACCCAAGGAGACGGATCAGCACGTCGAACCAATTCGCGCGTGGGTAAATCCTTGGCAAAAAGCACCTCGGCCAGAGGGGACCCGGAATTATGATAATTCACCCGGATGGGGACGTATTCATTTAGCAGCCTTCCCTTTGAGTGCAGGAGAACGAAGGGGCACCCTTTTCGGCGGGGACAAAGCGAGTCATGGTCCATGCCGAAAAGCACAGCTTACACTGCTTACACCCTAAGCATAGCACATAGCCTTGCAACGAATTATACCCTATAGGCGTCATCTATGCTCACTCCCTGCGTTCCCGGACTTTAACAACTGTTTGGGAAACCCAGTCCGCTCGTGAGCATCTCTCATTGGTCTCAACTGGTTGCTTTTTCAGGTGTCCCCAAAGAATCCTTTGAGGCGGCCTTCGGGAAGTCTCAAATGTGGCTGTGACTCAACAAATGCTCCCCCCAAATGTCACCTTTGTATTATATATATATATGTGTTTTCTATATATATATATATATCATAGATATGGAATCAAAGACTGCAACCTGCGTAACCCCAGCACCTGTGTGACCGAGCCCTGGTGTCCGGTTGCTTTCCCACCAGTCAGCCTGGCTGAACTGCTTAGGCTGGAAGTGATCCTCGTGGATGATGCCTCCTTACCTGATCCCGGACGCTTCCCGGAGGAGCGGGCAGAATCTGTCTCAACGGCTTCCTGTTGGCTTCCGAATACACCCGCAAAAGGTTACGGAGCCTCAAGAAAGAGACACGGCAAGTTGTTTGTAGGTGGCCAGCTTTCAGGAAAAGTCCCGCAGCAGAACAAATGAATGGTCATGTGACCACAAACAACGAGTTTCCTTGTGTTGGTTTCCAAGAGGGTCTGCTGGTCGAGCTTCCTGTAAACCGGCGCGAGGGGGACCACATTTGGGAGCTGGAGATGGGGCGATTTGTTCAGCTTTCCTGGAAGCCTTCCCGATGACGTTCTTGGAATTCAATTAGACCTCTGCAGCTCAGAAGCGTTGCCTTCAGCGCAGTGTGCTGCTTGTGCCAGCGCTGATCGCGGGCAGCCCATGGATCTTGTCTCAGGAGCGCTGGCAGAGGCTCCAGCAGGAGCTGGTCGACTATGTGCAGCAGCTGCCAAAGGCCATGGGCATCCGGGAATTCAGATGGCTGTGGGTCAAAAATGCGTAGCCAAAATGGAACCCCGGTAAATGGAACCAAATACTAAAAACCTACGGTCCCCTGGTGAATTCATCTTGACCCATGCCCAGATTTTGAGCTTGGAATTTACAACACCTCTCTCCCCTGTTGGATTCTGAGCCCTTTGCACTTTGAATCGAATGGAGTGTGAATCCGGATGCTGCGGCTGACCAGGAGTCGAAGTACTTTCCACGTGTTAGAACAGAAAGGTCTGAGGTTGGGAGAGTATCAACAAGACTTCAAGAGCGCAAAAAGGCAGCACCAACTGGCCCACAACTCGTGGAAGAAACTGCTTGAGTTGCGGGATCAGCCGGGCGGACTTCTGGTGGTGTTTCGCCAAAACTCGAAGGTTCCATCCCACACGAGACACCACCCACTGAATCAATGAGAAGTTGGCAATCCAAATTCCCTGGGCTGAGAATGTTTCGGCAAACAAGGAAGCGGCTGAACATGTCGGGTTCGATCCAAGCTTCGCAGGCAGGAGGACATGGGGTCTCGCCCTTGCATTGGATCGACCCTTGCAGCTGCTGAAAGTGGTTCTCAAAAGGGAACTCCCTGAAGCCCAGGTGAAACGAGCCCAGAGGCATATCAAGAAAGATCATGCCGTACCCTGCTTTAAGTCTGGGGGACCCTGCCCCGCAGTTCTTCGCACCTTTGACAACTCAATTTCGGGCAAAGACGAAGCCGCGCGCTTTCGCGAGGTGCATTTGGTTCGCTTGGGAGAGCGGCGCGGCCTGATGCCTTGCTCCGAGGTCAGTTTCCCGTGCCGAGTGCAGAGTCGACGATGCAGCGCCCAACCCCCCCCGCCACTGGAAGTCTTGGCCCAAAGAGACCGTGGTGTTTGGCGACGTCAGAGGAAAAACACCGAAGAAGGCAAATGTGGCGTGAGTCACGTCTTGCGGCCAGTTCTCCTATTTGTAACCCTCCCTTCTGGTCTTCTAGAACTATTGAATCCGGTGGCGCTACCCCAACATTTAAAATGGCCCCTACGTGGGAAACAAGACCAAAACCTGCGTAGCCCGGCGCTTCAGTTTTGAACCCCTCCCTTCCGCCACCAGCCTGGCGCCTCCGAGGCTCGCGCGCATGGAAGGCGCATGGCGAGCGCGTGCAGAGGTGGTCGTGTTTCTGGACAGCCACATTGAGGCGAGCGACGGACATGGGTGTGTTTCGCGGCCTTGAAAGCGAAACCAAAAACAGACCGGTGACCAAACCGGTTTGAGGGCTCTGAGTTTTGTATTGAGGGCTCTCTGATTGAAAACAATATACATATCTCTCCCGGATTTTCAGGAATGAGCACGGCCAGCAAGGTCGATTGAGATGTGTTTGTTCCCCCATGAAGAATTGTTCATTGCCTCGGAAAATCAATCGATTTGGCTGAATCACTGGCATCTCAAGGCGCAAATTGAGTCAAGAAATACTTCAGGGTGATGCGACTTGATGCGGTAGAGTCGTGCACAAATACATGCTAACTCTTTGTTGCATTTTGCTTGGATGTTAGGACTTTAACTGTTCGCCAACTAATGGGTTTTCCATTGAACCAATAAAAGTTAAGCTTTTAGCAGGGGAGCAGAAGGCAACTGAGAAGTGTCCTGTGAGTTGCTGGCATTGGTATCTGCAAGGATGGCGCACCTTGCCATGACGAGCGTATCCGCAGAAGCCGGATGACGCACCCTGGCGCCAAAAACCAGTGTTTTTTTCCGGCTCCAGCGGTAGCTTCTCCAACCGTCCGTCCGGAACGAGCCCGTGTGAGCGCGCGTCATGGCCAAGACCCAGGCACGGGAAACAAACAACTCCTAGGTGCTGAGACGAGGAATTCGGGCTGATGCTCGGAATGGCGGATCCCCCCCCAAAAGCAACGGGTTTTTCAGCACTGGTTCGTCCCAACCATATTTCGTGACGCTGCAGATGTGCCTTAGCTAAATTGAGTTCTTGGCTCGTGAAGGAGGAGCCTTGCGTTCACATGGGAGATGGTTGTCCTATTCTATTGAAGACCCATTTCATCCCGGTCAAGAATTCTGACAGGGATTGCGCACGGCACCATTTCAGTGCCCTGGTACAAGAAGTTCTCTTCAGTTTGACATTTGTGGTGTTTCTCCTTGGTCCCCCCATGCAAGACTGTGCTTGATCGTCTAGTCTATATCGGCATACGGAGACTGATGGGATCCTTGCCTTTTGCAGTGGGAAGACAAAAGGAACAATTTCATGACTCACAACTCGCAGACTTTCCGTTGAATAAGAAAGCACGTATCTAGGGACTGTTGAATCGCACAGCATGGTTTCTGCCCTTGAATACTTCGTTACCTGGCAGTTGGCATTGACAGTTCAAAACGGTAACACCCTCACCGGTTGGTGGAGAAACATCCCAAACTTCATGCCATTTCCCGCCCGTGGCGGAATGAGGATGAGCCTGAGATCAAGGACGAGGCTGATGACAGCGGCTCTGATGAGGAGATGCCGAACCTCGAGGACGGGTCGGATGGGAATGGTATGGAAAAAATGTGCTGCCTTGGGCCAAGGGTGCTTCCACTTGTCAGAGGAAGTTGTTTTGAGTCAAGAGTGAGTCATGAGTGCGTTTCTGCGCGGTAAGTTGTTATGTTGGTCCACCTTTGAAGTCTTGCCAACATTGAGCATTTCTCCACGGGGGCAGGGCGGGGGAGGTGAGATCGCAGTTCTAAGATAGACCCTTTCGGGGGCGAGAGCCGGGGCATCAAAGAGAGGGAGGGCTGTGTGTGTTTGTGCGCGTATGCAAGGTCACATGGGTCATCCATTTCGGAATGCTGTGCATTGGCAAGTTGATTTTGGCAGATCTCCGGTCTTCTTTGGGACCACAGCTTGCTATTGAGCAGCCCGGTTACTTTCGAAGTGTTCTGCACAGGTCCAGCTGTTTTGCGGGACGCTTGAAGCAGCAACCGCATGTTGGGGCTCGGGCTAGTTCATGTGAGTGTTTGTGTGTGTGTGTGTGCGGGTAGCGAGGATTCGTGTATGTTGAATCTCTCAATTATTTCCTGATGTGTTGTGGGATGCTAAAAAGCCTTCTTGGATGCGTGAAGCGTGAGCCTGACGTGATAATTGCGACAGTGGCATGGCTGAACTATGAGCAACGAGGCTGACCGCAACTGTTACGTACTTAGACGAAGGGGCGAATCAACAAGATGACTGAACTTTGCTGTTTGTTCCAGCCAGCCCGAACCAAGTGATGCTGTGGTTTGGGCCAAGTCCGACTAGCAGAGCGTATGGTTGCATTGCGCCAGATCCGCTTCACGTTTGTCACGAAAAGAGGCATTCGCCTGATTTGGAACAGGGGCTCCCATTCGGAAAGCGCTACAAGTTGCGTTTGCTTTCATTCGTGGGTGCCCGGGCTACACGGACTCATGTCAGGGCGCTGATGCTGCCACCGCTGAGAGGCGGGTGTGGCCATTGTATTTGTAATGTGTGGGCTTGTGCGATTGTTTGGTATCCTTTAGTTGTCTCTGCACCCCCTGCTGACATTCTTGGCATCATTGTCACTTGTGACATGGTCGTGCTTGTCGGTCCTCTTCTTTCGTTCCTTTGGTTCTAGACCTACTTGTCATTCTCCGTCCTTCCTGACATTTTTGTTCCTTCCTGTATCTTTTCTGGGTGTTTCAGCTGCTATCCTCAGCTGTTGTTTCCTGGAGAGTGGGCTTCTTCTTCTCTCTCTCTCTCTGTCTCTTGTAGTCCAACCAACCGCGGAAGCGGCTTCAGCTCATGTAGGGCGCAGGAATCAGACAAGTCAGCCCGGCAGACATGTGAAAGGCGAGAGAGGCGTTTTGTTCTGATGTTGATGCAAAAGTCCCCTACCCGTGGAGTTACTGTCACCTTTAAGACTTATTGAGCTTTTGTCCGTCAGCTCATGTGCAGGGCATAAGATGCGTAGGTGACAGCTTTGTAGGAGTTGCTGGTGTGACAATGTCCCAACCGTGCTTCGTGGCACCCTGAATTTCTTAGAGACAGATTTGGAGCTAGAATCTAGAAGTCAGACTCAGTGCACTGTCCCCAGGGCACTGCAATTCCAGGGAACTCGTTTTTTTTGTTGTTTTTTTCTTCGAGGTCCCGGACCCGTGGCATTCTGATGCCAATGGAGTCTACTGTTGTAAGAATCGAGGCCCATTGGGCCAAGGCCGACTGGACTTCAGGCCGCAGCCATCGAACAGCTGGCAGCTGGCTTTCATCTTTGGCATATTTGTTAGTCCAGTTCTCACACTTACTTGAACCAAACCATTGACAAAATGACCATCAATACTCTTTGGAGTCCATATGGAAACGGAGCAAAGAGTCAAACAAGAATTACGGGCTCTTGGGCTTTTGGCATCATGGGAATCCTTGCCCCGGCCGCGTTCAGCTCGCTCAGGGTGAAGCAAAACCGATCTGAGAAGAAGAGCCGCAAGGCGGAGCGGGGCTCGAGCTCGGTGCCGCGAAATCTTCTGTGCCCTGTTGGTTTCCCTTCTTCCTTACCTGAACAGGATATCCTAAAACATCCAGCGCCTTTTTCTTGGGAGGGTTTGTCTTTTACCAGTGTTTCCTCCATTTCCCTTTTTGGAACCTCCAGAAGTGGCAGTATCAATGGGGCGGAAATCCAGTGACCCCTGTTTAAAACACTACTATCAAAAAGAAAGTGCCCCCCTTTTTTTCCCATGGGCACGGGTCTGGGAACCACGCTCGACACATCTCGACACCCATTTGCTGAAAGCTTTGGCAGTTCGGAGCGGCTCTGAGGTTCCGGAAACGTTAACAGCGGGTTGCTGTTGGGGATACCACCTGTTTTAATTGTTTTTTTTGTTCAGAAGGAGATGCCATTTCAGGCTTCAATTCAGAAGCCAATGGGATTAACCGTGCCAGACTTCGGGGGCCGTATCTGTGGGATTTACCCTCATTACTCTCAGATAAAGGTGAGCTTCTCCTGCCCGCTTGCTCCTTGTTTCCAACAATGTTTGTTGCACCTTTTTTAATGTTCCTTTCGGGGTGAATCCACCAAAAGGCCACCAATCCGAACCGTTTCGAGTCTGGGACGCAGAGAGAGCCGGAGAGCCCATGGTGCAGCCAGCCGGGATCGATCGGAATGGGAGGCAGTGCAGAAGCTCGGCATGAAGCCGGTGCCGGGGATCATGCGGGTGACCGTCAAGAAGAGCGCCTCGCAAAGCAGGGGAAAAAAAAGAAAACGCCGTGCCGCGTTTGTTGGGTGGCGAGAAGCTGTTGTTGTTTTTCGTTGGGAACCCAAGGGCCGGGAGGATACAAGTAGCTGTTTGTTCCATTGTTTTGGCGATTTTTTTTGGAAGCCAGCGAATGAGTTACTTTCGTGGGCGCCGATTTGTTTGGGGGCTGTTTGAAAGAACAAAGGGAAACCAAAGGGAAGCTATAAGAAGCTTAAAGGGAGTCACCCTGATGCCACAAACCAAGGGATCGTGAATGAGTCGTGACTCCGGTTTCGAGAGAATCTCAACAAGCCGGCACGGGTCGCTAGTAGCGGCAAGTACAAAGTTGGCAACGAGTTCCCGTGGGACTCAGTTTGTGAAACCCGCTCCAAAAACAAAAAGACGTTGCTCAAGGCTTTCGACCGTTGAAGTTTGCAGGACTGGAGCTTTCACAAACTGGATCATCTTGCACCCTCTTGCTCTGGCCAATGGGAATCCCGATGCTTCTTGGAAGGCTGCTCGAGCCACTCCTACTGCTTTCTCTTCCATGGGGCAGCCTGCTTGTCCTCCCACTTGTAGGGCTTCTGCTCCTCCCACTTGTAGGTGCACGACCCATTTTAGTCTATTTAGTGGGGATTGGGATGTTCACCGGGGGCTGACCGGGCTTTTGCACATCTTGCACGCGAAGCATGCGAGGCAAGAACATCCTCTTCGTGATCTCCAAGCCAGACGTGCACAAGGCACAGAGCTCCGACACCTACATCGTCTTCGGCGAGGCGAAGGCGCGTTGTCTGCTTGGTTTTGGAACGCGGATTGAGAGAAGACTGATTCCCTCGACTAAACCTTTTGGATTGCCAATGGGCTGGGTGTAAATAGCCGTCCTTGTGGAGTCCTATGTTTACAGCCTAGCAATAGACACTGCATGCTGACATATTTGGACTGTGAAGCCTGCAATGTAAGGTTGGATACCTGGCCAACGTTGTGCTGCTTTGCCAGAGGTTTTGTCAGCACCAAAGCAAACAGAGCTCAACCAAAACCACATTGTGCACAGATTGGGATGAAGCAGTTGGCTTTTGCAGGGCACCATTTCTTTTGCCAGCCTCATCGGTCATTTCACTCCAAGAGAGGGGGTCCTTTGTCTCCCGTTTGGGCTCAAATGGCAGCCCTGAATCTGCCTCAAATCAGGGAGCCCTTTCGAAGTTGTTGGGGAGCAGCCCACAGGAAACCAACCACATGTCTAGTTTTGGATCAGAGAAGCGAGGCGAGCCAGAGTAACATGGCCAGTTCTCAGCCCCGCTTGGTCACTAGGAAGCAACGGCTTCTCACTGCAAAAATCAGCATCTGCAGCTGGAGCTGGCCGCAGAACCTAATGCAAAAAAAAAGCAGCTCCGCTAAGGGCTTCATGGTTGTTGGCATGTTGCTTGTTTTAATAGCCAATGGCTTCATGGTTGTTGGGAAACGTGTTACATCTTTGCCTATTGTGGTTTAGTGGTTGAAATCCAACCACTTAGTGCATTTTGCTTGGCTGTTAGGACTTTGACTTTTTGCGAACTAACAGGTTTTCCATTAAACCACTAAAGGTTAAAAACTGTTAGCAGGGGAGCAGAAAGCAACCCAGACTGCCAAAATATGTTTTTGTTTTCCTCCCCTGCCAACGTCAACCAGGGGCCCCTGCCTCGCGCCCTCAGCGCCGCAGCCTGCCTCAGCGCGCAGATCCTCTCGGCCAGGTGGAGGATCTGAGCGCTCAGGCCCAGGCCACTGCGGCGCAGCAGTTCGCGGGCATGGAGCCTCCCAAGGAGCCGAGAGAGCACCCCAGTTAGGTCCAGCGAATGGTGCCCTTCTCTACCGACTGTTTTTTTTGGTTGAGAGGGTTCCCCTACTAAAATTAGACTACAGAAGAAAGTTGGTGCCCTTATTCTAACCTCTCTACTGGAGGATCTGGCTCAGGTCCATTGTGGAGAGAAGGTGCCGGTGTTTCTTTATTTTTCAGGATACTCGTTTGACCTTGGGTAGGGAAACCAAAAGGAAAACCAGAAGCTTGGGGCTCCCCAATCTGTTGACATCTCCAAAGGAGGGGTTGGAAGGTCTTTGCCACGCAACATGGGGCCTTGATTTTACCCCTGTTTGTCTTTTCGAACGCAGTCTTTGTCACGAATAAAACAGGCGTCATATTCGTGTTTGGGCGCATGTTGGAAGGCGGTTTCTGACAAAACGAGTTGGGGCTATCGTGGACTGGAGCTCTAGGGCCCTTCCCCCACCCCCCGGAGAAACCTCGACGGTTTGAAAGTTGCTTCGCTTCACTTTGCACGCGTTAGGTATGTGTCAACATCCCCTTCATACAGTCTGGCTCGCAGTGGCGCGTAGCATACTTGTCGTGAACTGTTTCGATATTATTGCAGTTGTTTCGGCATGAAGCTTAATTCTGTCAGATATCCTCCAAATATGTTTGGCGATTTTTGATGTAACCAAACACATGTATGGAATTTCCACCAAAGGGTCCTTGCCTGGGTCTCTGTTCAGCTATTCCAGATTTGAGAAGCCTGTCATTGATTTCCCAGTCGGTGTTTGGGTTGAAATTGTGATTATGGAACCTTTACACATATATACACATATCACGTGTGGAGCTCGATTTAAGCAGATATCTAATGTTCCTGTGTTTTCGGGACCCTTTAAACGGCTGCCACCTGTGTCTCCAGTTGCAGCGACCTTGCGCAGGCTTGGAATTGCCTTTCCACTTCTTTACCACCGGAAGGCTTCCCAGTGATTTCTTTGGAAGGGGAGATGTCCCCTGGTGTCAAGGACGTTGGCAACTTCATTTTTCCCACTGAAGTGTTTCCATGGAGCACGCAGAAGTCCTGTTTCTTGGTGGCTCCCAGCCATCCGGTTCCTTGGCTTGTTAGCCTTTTAGTGTTTAGTGGTGGTTTCCATTTAACCCACTAAATGTCAAACTTTTAGCGGGGGATCCGAGGGCAGAAGTCCGGTTTGGCATTGTCAGAGCACAGGAGATGAAGCCCAAGGTGGAGGAAGTCCAGGACGGTGCCGGTGCGTTGGGTTGTGCTCAGTCCGGCAGATGTGAAGATGTTAATGTATGTCTTTGTGTCTGTGTTCTTTGATATGCACGTGGTCTTCATATTTGTGCAATGACTGTCGTAATCGTTGTCCTTCTTGGTGCTGCCGTCTCTGCGGCTGACGCAACTGCTGTGGCCGCGAGATGCTGGAGCTTGCCTTCAGGATGATGAGCCTGGCGAGGTCGACGAGGAGGGCATTGAGCCGAAAGACATCGAGCTGGTGACCAACCAGGCCCCAGACCTGCGATCAACTGCGTTTGGTGCGATGGAAAGTTGGTAGATTTTGCCTACGTATGGGAAACCAGACGGGTTTCCCTTGGCTTTCCTTTATCATCCAAAAAGGGCACTATCAAGAAAAATACCCTTATCACGCAAGGAACACCGACCTGTCACCAGATGCACTCGTATGTTTTGAGCTCGGTGAAACCTGCCACGTTGAGTTTCGTCCACCGACCTGACACGAATGCACAGCGCGTACCACACAAACCACTCTTCCAAGGTGCCACTTACACCAAGTGCCTTTGAGGTCAAGAACTGTTTGAGGCCGTGAGGGGCCAGTTGAACATTGTGGCCGTGGGTCGATCTCCAGCTGGTTGAGCGGTCCTTGCAAAAGCGGTGATGCCAACTCAAAGGAGTGGCTTCGATTCATAAGGCCATAAGGTATTTTAGCCGAGACGATGTTTGCGCGTTTCTTGCTCATGCAAACAAAAAATCATGTTCTTTTGGGCACCTCGGGGATTGGATCACGGCTTGTCTCAGAGATCACGTGGACGATGTGGAAACCAAGCCCCACGTGGCCAATGTGCGCCAAAACCAGACAAACCACAATGGCTTCCATCTAGAAAGGACATGCCAACCAAGGCGGAGCCATTGAGCGATGAAGTTTCACCGTTGCAACACCTTCGATCATGCTTGCTCAAATCCCCTCGGAAAAAGCATGTCCACCAACGTGGTCAAATCCGATTATGATTCAGACACATTGAGCCATGCAGTTGCTTGTCCACTTGCTGATCAGGTGAACTGCTCAAGGGCAAAGGCCGTGGAGGCTTTGCGCGCGAGCCTCAGCGTGAAAAAAATACGCTACAGCCCTGTAACTTGTTTTTTCAGGTTGAACCATCCCCGAAAGGAAACCAAACAGGGGCGCAGAATTTGAAAGTCATTTTCCAGGCCACGTCAACCAGCCGCAGCACTTCTTCCCTGCAAATCAACATGAGGTTGCTCCTTTTGGGGGGCTGGATTCTCCACCAGGGAGATTCCAACAAGCAAAACAACCGTCTTTTGGCGCTCCATGTGAATTTGCAAGTTGAGCCGCGACATTGCAAAGGCTTTGATTTCAATTTTAGTGATGGTTCCTTTTTGGAGGGTCTGTTCGTTCTTTCTGCTTGAATTTTCATGGCTCACCATCATCTTGTTTGGTTACTTGCTTGGAAGACCATTCAATGGGTGAGTAAGATGGCATTCGCTCTTATTCTGGAAGCCAAGCTTGGTTGCTCTCAAGGCAATCACCCCATAACTCCCAATTGTACATTTGATGACCCTTTAGGCAAGCGTGTATATCTCCATATCTTTGGAGGACCCTCAAATTCCATGAGACACGACCGCGAACGCAAGCTGACAACGGGGCCTGACGTGAGAACAAAGTTGCTAGGAGCATGTTGAGAGGTGTGTCCAGATTCACGCAGCCGCTGTGGAGTCTAACTTCGTATGTGAGCAGTTTCTGCTCAGGCGAGCACAAGGGCGACATCGTGGAGGAGCTGGAAGAGTGTGTTGGTTACAGCCGTAGGTAGAAGGTGAATGCGCGTCAAGGATGTTGATTTCACAAGTGATACAAGTGTGTGCTATTGGGTCGGTTGCCGTTGAGCAATGAAGCTCAGATGCGCCACAATCGAAATCTGGGGAGGTGAAGGTTAGCAAGGGGCAGCTGTCTGATGTTCCAGTCTGGTGTAGTACAACAAGCAACGTATGCACAGATTGTGTTGTTTATGACAATGATTTGATGTTCTGCGCTTATGCATGGTGTGTGACACTGTGGCGTACATGTATACATGCACACAACCGTAATATGTGCATACCTGTACATGCTGACAGCAAGATATTATATATGCATGCACCTAAAGACCTTGGCACTCTTTCCTTTGTAGACTGCACGGGAGATGCTGGAGCCTATGCTGTGCTAGGCAGAGCGCTGGCGTTTCGCCAGGCCATTATGCAGCTGTCCTCCAGCTGAGTGCGGAGCTATTGATGGACGGGCGGAGAAAAAGAGAATCGCTGCAGCCAGGCGGATTTGGTTCGCGGGGTTGAAGCGAACCATCGCAGGTTTTTCGCTAGAGTTCTACCTTTTTTCCGATTGACGTTTTGCTGGGGCGGAAAAGTCGGCTTAAAGGTTTAGGGCAATCCTCGAAATGAGTGGTTTTCCTTAGGTTTCCCTTTTGCACTAAAAAGTGTACCTATGCGCGACATTCGACTGAAGAATTGCAATTTCCGAGCCGGGACTGATAGAGTGTGGTTTGTGTACTATGTTTGTATTGAAGAGTTGCAAGTTTTGAGATTGAGCAGCAAAAACGCTCGTCGACTCTTCGCGTACTGAATTATTGTATTCAGAAGTTGACTTTGAACTGGAGCTGCGAAAGCATACTTCGGGTACTGCGCTTGTGCTGAAATGTGGGCGCTGTCACAAGCACTGCGGGCAGACGATTACCCACAACAAAAGCTAACAGTTGCTGGGAGAAACAGCAAAGACCCAGGGCTTTTTGCACACTTCAAGTCACGAGCCATACCTTTGGGTCTTCTCCTTTAGTTTTGCCGCTTTACTGGTCGGGGGGAAACGGTAAAGCGGTTTTACCGTCTTACCTGCGGAATCTGTGGGGAGGACCCACCAACACCGACTCCACTGCCTGACCAACACAGTGTTGCAGTGGATGCGTTGGTGTGCGTGTGTGCGTGTGCGTGTGCGTGTGCGTGTGCGTGTGCGTGTGCGTGTGCGTGTGCGTGTGCGTGTGCGTGTGTGTGTGTGTGTGGGTGTGTGCGTGTGTGCGTGTGTGCGTGTGTGCGTGTGTGCGTGTGTGCGTGTGTGCGTGTGTGCGTGTGTGCGTGTGTGCGTGTGTGTGCGTGTGTGTGTGCGGTGTGGTGTGTGTGCGTGTGTGTGTGCGTGTGTGCGTGTGTGCGTGTGTGCGTGTGTGCGTGTGTGCGTGTGTGCGTGTGTGCGTGTGTGCGTGTGTGCGTGTGTGCGTGTGTGCGTGTGCGTGTGCGTGTGCGTGTGCGTGTGCGTGTGCGTGGGTGCGTGGGGGTGTGCGTGTGGGTGTGCGTGTGCGTGTGCGTGTGCGTGTGCGTGTGCGTGTGCGTGTGCGTGCGTGTGCGTGTGCGTGCGTGTGTGAACGCATCAGCGGCCCCGCGCTAGGCGTCTCCTGGATGGATACAACCTCTTCTCGCAAGGATTCGTGAGGACAAGAGGCGTGCTTGAACAAACAACACCATCAGGAAATGCAGATGTCCCCTGAGAGGAACCAACAGTCCCTGTTCATGACTGGCTACTCCTTGGGTTGATGTCGCGTGACAGCACTGTTCGGCAATGTCTTCATGAGATCTCAGGAGTCAGATCCCTACCTTTGCGTTGCAGGGCCTCGCGGCTTTTCATGTCAATGTATGCTGCGGATGCCGAGGAGTTGTTCGGTTTTTGCGTATTTTGCTGGGGTGGGGCCTTTGTCTTTCCCTACTAGGTCCCCCAGTCTCCCAGTGGTGCCCTTTTGCCCTTTTTGGGGGAGGGTTCGCCTACTAACATCGACTACAGAAAAACGGGTATCCTTATTCTAACCTCTCTACTGGAGGACCTAGCCTATCACTGGATAGGAGTCATGGAGGCGCCTAAGGGAGATCTCATCTTGTGTCTCGATCTGGGTGCGTCTCTTTGTTTTAAAGGGGCACCCCCTTTTGGTTGGCTTTACAGGGAGAAAAAGAGGAAAGGCACTATTTTTGGGGCGTCCCCATATTTAAGATTTATTTGAATCGCTGCAGAGTCGGCCTCTGTTACTATCTACAGCAGACAATCGTGGAATTCCCCAGTTGTCTTTTTTTTTTTTTTCATTCATGCAGGGGGCGTTTGTTTAACTCAGGTACCTTTTTTTGGGTGGGAGTGTAGATGGAGAAGAAAGTCGGAACGCGCAAAAATCGGAGTCGACGCGATCGCGAGGCATGTGGTGGTGCCGAACATCCTGGGCGCTGTCCTTAAGCCACCAACTCGCCGCTTGCAACGACCGGGGCTAGGTAATTGCTGAACGAATAGGCTGAATAGCAGCCTTCCAGAATTTGCTTAAGGTGTTTGATATTTTTCCCTGCTGGCAATTAAAGGGAAACTACTGGAAATATGTTTTGTTTCTGGAAACTTAAGCAAATGGAGGCAACCCAATGAGTGACAGCAAAAAGAGAGGCGGCTTGGCAAGGGTGAACACACCAATGCTTAATTGACAGCTAGTATGCTTTGTGCAGAGCAGTTGATTCCATCCGCAGTGCCGGAGCCCAGCGGGGGGAGCAGCGGAATGTGTTTGTCAAAGCACCTGAGTCGACGGTTCAGCAAACAGACGGGTGACATGTATCCTAGAGGTGTCCATGGGTAGTGCTTAGCCAAACAACCACTGAGATGAGTTGCATCTGATAAACATGCATGACACGACTGTGATGCTCTCAGTATTGAGCACTTTCTGCAGCGTGGCTTCTCAAGGAGTGTTACGGGTCAAAAGCCACGCGACCCGAACCGATGTTGGGCGCATTCGCAAGGGTTGCACACGCCCAACTTTCTTGTTCCTTTTGTCAAGCGACGCCAAGACGAAATCCAGTTTCACAGATTCGGCCGAAGTGACGGAATCCTTGGATGAACTTCAACCCCCCCAGCCTTTTGGCCGCTTCTTTGAGCCCTTTCCAGGCATCAACTTCGATACCTTCGAGTACCAGGGTGGCTCTGGACTTGGCGTGCCCGAAGCTCAGGTTTTTGTTGGGTCTCTCAGGGTTCAGTGAAGAGTCATAGGTGTTTTGAAGGGAAGCCTAGAGGAAACCACCCCCTTGTCAGATAGAGGAAACATAAAAGTGGCATCTACGGTTCAAGGCTAGACACCTGTCGCCGTTGAAGGTGGCCCAAGCATCCGTGCTAAAAAACTAACCTGGCCCATGTACGGGTTTATCGGAAAGCCCAGCGCTGGAAGTGTTGCTCAGCTTCCTGTCAAACCAGCCGGCTGCGTCAAGTTCCCTGCTCTTAGGGTTGAAGGAGTCGCAACCGAGCTTGATTTTGAACGCATCGCGCGTTTGACTTAAAGAACTAGCCAAGAAGCGTGTTTGTTTGTTTGTCATTTTCAGTAGAACCTGAGGACCTGCCTAAGCCACCGGAAAGGTTCCCAGAACCCCTTGATCAGAAGGTCCCTTCAGAATCTTCCTGGTAGTGGCCTTTACTCTTCCCAATGCAAAAAATCACCCAAAGAAAAGGACACATCAATGACGCATCCTTTTCACCCAGAATTTAACCCACGGATGGATTCGTTCCCTACGTTGCGGTTGGGCTTCCCCTTCATCCGCGACTTGACGCCTTGAAAACCCCGAGGCTGAGCTTCTCATGGACGCTCGGGCAGCCCTCCGACGCTTGAGAGCGGAAACACGAAATGGCTGGCTCGTTTTTTTTTTGAGGGGTCGGACCTAAGGGATTTGGGCTGCCCTTCAAAACCACAAGCAAAGGGGGGACCCTGGAAGAAAAGGACACACCCAAACACATTTTTGCCTGAGAACTTTGGAGCCTGAGTGGTGGGAGAACCCTGGGTCTTTGTCCTCCAAAGGGTCCAACCAACTCAATTCATCAACCTGGATTGTCACATGCTGATTTTATTGCCGGACAGGCAGATCGATCTTTTTCCAGCCCTGATATTGACTGTGACTCATATCACTGAATGCCAGGCAGAGGCCGCAGCCGTCCCCGGATGATGGCAGCGTCATCCGGAAGTCGCCCATCATGGCAGGAGGTGAGTCGGGTCGAAGGATTTCTGGGGTGCTTTGTAGTCATATTCAACTTTCCAGAAAGGCAACGGATCGGTATGTCTTCACCTGAACTCAGAATACCATTTGAGTTGCGCTTCCCGGCCTCCGAGCCCTCCCCAGCGAGGCGCTAATCAAAGGCTTCCTGTTTTCATACGTTTCACTGAAGGCTCCCTATCCGCCGAACCTTCCCACACAGACCCCTATTTGAAAGCCAGCCCAAGCAGTAACCACCTCCGCAATACACCGAAGAACAAATCCCTGGTCTCCTGCGATCCACTGGAGATCGGTGTGTGAACTTGGTTGATACAGGCTTTCAGGCTCCAGTTGCTTCAATTCATCCAGCCATGTGTTGGCACAAGTATGCTTTGTTGATCAGGTGGCCTTTGGTCAACACAAGGCCATGCATCTACGTGGCTGTGTTGATGGGCTGCTTGTTCGAAAGCCCTGCGTTGACGAGTATTATGGCTGTTTGTCAATGAATATGGTGGCACGAAGTTGAAACTTTGCATACAGAGGATCTGTTTACTATTGGCAATTTTATTTAACCACACTAATATTGAAATAAGACATGTTTCCTGCACTTCTTTGGCATTCCTAGGTGACATCTTACCTTGAAGGTGCAGCAAAATACGGCAAACCCAGCGCACAGACTTGATTTTGCCTGTGAAGGCTGGCCCATTTTTCGGTTCTGGCATTGGATAAGGCTCAGAAGGGGTTTTACCGAGGCCACAAAGGCGCCGTCTTGGTTTTGGTGTTGTTGCTCGTGAGTACAGTCGAAGCACAAACTGGGAAACATTTTGCATTTTTGCTTATTGTGGTTTAGTGGTTGAAATCCCCACTTATCTGCTAAAATTTGAATGTTTGCTCCCCTTCCAACGTCAACCAAGGTTGAGGCACAGTTTTTCTGTGAGCTTCCCATGCTTGCTATGCTTGCTCAACGGCTCCGGATGCTGGCGTTTCTGCTCAGACCCGAAGCCATGGGCATATGCCTTGGCCGCCGGGGTTCATGGTCCCTTTGTTTGGCAGCTTGGCCTCGGCTTGGCCTTGGCTGGGAGCTGCCCAAAGTGATCGACCGGTGGACCTTGTGGTTCTCCCGGGGTTCATATTTAGTCAACGTGCTAACAGAGTATCCTTTTAGTTTCAGGTCCTTGTCGGCAAGTGAGTCTTGGATAGTTAGCGTGCGACACCGTCAGAGGTTGGGCTGTCACTTCAAGATGTCACTGGGGTGCCAGGATGTGCCTGGCGGGGCTGCTAATTCACGTCACCCTTAATTCGTGGCTTGGATTGGACGTTTGGGGCTCTGACCCCCTGTCCCAATCACCAAGGGGAGGCTGACTAAAGTGTGCCGCTGATGGATGGACTAGCCGAGAAAGTGTTTGACTGCCCAAATTGATAAGCTGACTTCCGACGTCCAGGCAAAGGCACAAACTTACCCCTTCTGGAATCCACTCCCTGAGATCCTGGCGCAACCCAGAAGTTTGGACCTTTTGCGTTACAGTCCACTCAAGTGAGATCCCCTCGCTTGCTAAAATTTCAAGATGCAGCCTATGGAGTCACATCGCGATGCTGAGACTTTTTTGAACTTGCAGGCTTTATGGGGGACTGTCCCGCCCCAAACCTTGTGCCTTGTGTGGTGTGGTGAAACCATCCTTTGTGTTCAATGGGTGTCCGCCATGGCTTACCCGGCGGTTCCTCAGTCAGCCAAGGTTAACACAACTGGCCTTGGCCAATCAGTATGTTCCATGGCTGTACTGCGCCTCGGCAGCAATCCAGGCACAAGCTGCGTTTGTTACTGTTTTGTCTGGAGCAATGCTCCGGAGAATGCGCAATGCTTGTTGATGTTAGGGTATTTCAATGTGGGGTAGCCACTATGGCACCAGACAGGGATCCTGTTTACAAGCCGGGTTGAACCTATCGGCAGCATGCATAATACACATACACACATAGCCATGGCACTTAAGCTACCAATTAGAACCCATCGTGGCTCCAATGTTAAACAATAATCTCAACCTTATAAATCAAACATCTGGGGGAAAAAACAAGCTAGACATAACAACGCCGTAAACGTCACGTTGCCGCCAGCTGAGCAGCCTCAGACGGTGCGCACAAGTTGTACTTGTTTCCGCAAAATGGTCCTAACCCACCGGGTAAAGATGTCAAGGCACCTGACAAAGGTTTGGGAGCCATCCATTGGGAAGGCAGTGTTGGTGTCATTTGGATGGGCAGTTGATTGATGTGTGCACTGTCGAACAAGAAGAAACAAACAAAACGTAAACGGGCTTATGCGCGTGCGCTGCGCGCAACTATCGGTAGTTGCCTCATACGATGCATGAGTTTGAATGTGTATGACATATAAGTGTGTTCAACGTGCTTTTGTTTTGGTGTATTCCGCAGTATTCAGATATAGCATCACTGTCGCAAGAGGTGTCGGAAGGTAGAGTTGGGGAAAAGTAGACGGCAAAAATTCAACCCATGGTTAACTTGGTGGCTCCCAGCCATCCCCTTAGCTGTTTAGCTTGTTTTTGTCTTCAGTGGGGATTTAACCCACTAAAAGTTAAGCATCTAGCAGGGGATCTCAGGGCAGCCCAGTTAAGTCTGCCCGCTGAAGGGACTTCTGTCATCTTGCTTTCATGGTGTAAATGGAGTGGCCAGATGCATAGCTTCCCAATGTCCGTGCAAAATAAACGGCCAGGCCCCCTGTGCACGAAGCAATATTCGCATGAAGGCTTGGGTTTCGCAACCAACGACTTTTTGTGACGCATACCTGTACATGGCCAGCTTCGAGCTCATCGTTTTCGACTTCTTTGATCAGCTTTGTTGTTGCGATGTTTATTTTTTAGTGATAGCCCCACTGTTTTCTGTCATCTGAATTTGTTTTGCGTCTCTTCCTTACAACAACAGTTCTTTGCTGCTGCTGGTAGCTGCTGTGCGCTTCCTCCTTGCGCGCTAATAGGCAGCGTGTGAGGCAATCCAACAAACCGGTCCAGCAGACGTTGATAACATTACAGATGAGCACATTGCGGTTGCTTCCATGACAAGGCAACACCGCGATAGTCGTGGTTTCATGGCTGTCTTCATGGGTGAACGGGATCACTCCGAGTTCCGAGACAAACGAATCAGATAGATCCTGCCCAGGTCTTTTTCCTCTTCTTCTTGAGAGGCAGGACTGAGAATGAGACAGTGATCGGCCGTGAGCCTCAGTGTGGACTTACTTCAACACCTCCCAAAAGGGTGCCCTTTGAAAGCACGCCCATGTCAAATTTACATCCTCCACAAGCGCTGGATTTGCGATAGATTGAAACAGAGGTTGACACAACAACTGAACATAATAATACTTGGATACTACGGATTCGTTGAGGACACACACTACATTGTCACTACATAAATTTGAATACAATCTATCTAACTATAAACGCTTCTCGTTGCCGGCCTCAGCCCAGCATGCAACATCTCTGGCTCGCAAGCAAGCGACAGAGCTGGTGAAGTGGCGATTTCTGAGCTGGAGCTGAGATGGGTTTGGGCTGGGCTCTGGCCAGGCTCAAGACAGGCCTGATCGGACTGGTCTGACACTCGCCCCTTGTCAAGGGACAGCTATTGGAAAGACCAAATTGGCACTGGGCTGGGCTGGACTGGACTTGAGGCTAGAGAGGACCGGGGCTTGGCTGGACTGGACTGGACATGGCTGGCTGAGTTACACAAACTTGGGCTGGGCTGGCTAGGCCAGGGTATGCCAGGATCATCACATTTTCGCGCAGCGTGGATCCATTTAGCTAAATTTTGAAGACACACAAACGCGAGGATTGAGCGCCCTTGGCCCCAAGGGGCCGAGGCGAATATTCTCCATACCTATATATATATATCTTGAATTTAAACAAGATACTGGTTCTCGGATGATATTTTGTGAGGCAGATTCAGCGACCTTTGTAATTTGTAG
The DNA here is from genome assembly GCA_963377175.1 of Effrenium voratum. NCBI lineage: Eukaryota > Dinophyceae > Suessiales > Symbiodiniaceae > Effrenium > Effrenium voratum. Next base: position 170,009 of record CAUJNA010003874.1, read on the forward strand.
CTTGCAGCATCAACAGCTCGCGCTGCTTGGAAGGGGACACCGTTTATAAGCCGGACATCTTGCAGCTGGAGTGTTTTCTCGCTTGCAGCTTTTCGAGCGATTTGCGAGCGGAGGTCTTCGGGAGGGGAATGGGATCCAAGTCTCGCCAGAGGTTCGGTGAATTTGTGGGAGCGCAGCAACGCGCCCGAGGGTTTCTTGTGGCGTTCAGTGGCCCGGAAGAAGAAGATCGGCCTTGGCTTCGCAGGTTCCACCGAAACCTTGAACAGCTGGAGTGCTGGCAGCGTGCATCCTCACAACCATGGAGCTTTTGCACATGCCGCCTGGCAGTATCTGGCGGTATTTCTGCTGTTGAGGCTTGGACGCTGGGGTTGTTTTTCTTCCCCAAGTCAAAAAGAAACCGATCAGTTGCGGGGTGGCCTCTTGCAAAGCGCAACAGAGTGAGAAGAAGCCTCTGGATCTTCTGGAGCTCAGATTCAATCACGGAGGTTTGCGACTTGGGGAATCTGTCTTTCACCACAAACCCTCCAAACCCCCAAAAGAGAATTTGCCTTCTGGGGTGTGGTGGCGTGCCCCTTTTTTGCGTGGTTTTCAGCGTTCCAAGTCATTTCGGGGTTGGCGTGTCTCCATGGTCTTTCACGGTGCGATCTCATCCCAGCGCTCAGGTGGCAGCAGATGGGGAGCTGGCCATCCGGCGCAAGCTCATGCGCTCCAGCAAGGTGGGGTTCGGGGTCCCACATGGTGAGAATGACTGGGTCCAGCAATTAGTGCCCTTCTTAGCCCAACATTTTTGGGTTGGGAGGGTTCGGGACCCTACTAAAACAGACTAGCGAAAAAGTGGGTACCCTTAATCGAACCTCTCTACTGGAGGACCTTGACATGGTGAGATCGAAGAAACACAAAAGTGTCCTTTCACATCGAAGCCAAAGGCATTTTTATGTTCATGGCTGCCACTCTAGGCGATCATTGGTAGACACAACTGCACAGGTGTCATGATCAAGCTGATATCATCAACGCCGGCTGTTAGAAATTGTGTTCATACAAGACTCCATTGTTAACTGATGCCGCATTCAGGTTTTCATGCAAGTGTCCTGTTGCTTGTGCACTCGCCTGCTGAATTGATTGCTTAGCTATTTGACTGTGTGTTTCGTTGGATGAGTTGTTGTGTCTAGCTTATGTTTGATCCGTCTTTGACGTTCGCCTTTGACGTCAGTCTGGCTTTGATTTGCTTGATGCTGAACTCGAAACATTGCGATCTCCAAGCCGAGCGATCCTTTTCTAATTGTCGTCAGGCAACAAGCACAATCTTTCACCCTACCCTTTGCGTTGGTGGTTGGAGTGGTTTGGAGAATAAGACCGCCGTTCCTCTTGAAACCAAAAAAACATGCCAATCCAAACCACCCTTTTGGGCAGAAGCTGAATGTAGCGATCCAAACGAGGGTCTTTTCGCTTGAAACGTAGCTCCGGTGCACATGTTCGGCCAGGCTGATGCCAGGCGGGGCCCCAGTTCGCAGTTCGCCGGTCGCCGGTCGTCCAGAGTGCCTGAGGCAGAACAGCGTGATGAAACCGGAGGTGTTCTTCCCCAGAATTAGCTCCCCTTTTGCTTTTTGTGGGGTCCCTTTGCTTTCAGCGGGCAAATATATGTATATATATATATACACATATATATTTGCTCGGGTCCTAATTCCAGCCTAGTGTTGAGAGCGGCAACCGCCCTAGAGCCCTTTTTGGTGTCTCGCTTTTAGAGTGAGTGTTTCTTGAGAGGTGAAGGGAACAGGAAAACCGAAGTTTGTCTGGGTCCCCAAGAAAACGACGCAGCCTATGCTTGAAAGAAAGGAATCAACCTGCAGCTGATAAATGTTCAAGCGAGGGCCCAGGCCCTTTTGGCCGGCCGTTGGTAGTGTCCTCCAAGAGTCAGAAAAGCTGGAAGCAAACTTTTGGTCTCGAGTGGGCTTTGGAGTAATGTTCAGTATCAGCGACTGTTAGGGGACCACATTTGCTTTGCTGCTTTTGTCAAGCTGCCATTAGTGAGTAACGGGTTCCTCCTCACCCAAGTCCCATTTCAGAGTCGCAGTGATTTTCAGCTAGGACCGCTTGTTGAAAGCGATTGACAACAAATACTTTCCGGTTATGGGACTGATAATAGCATGGATACCTGTTGGACACGTGTCAGGTCCCGAGACAGAGAGTTTTCTGTACACTTGTTGTGATTGCAATAGTATGTTTCAGCATCCAAGCAAGGCGTTCGGCGCAGTGCTTGGCATGTGCTGTTTGTTGTTCGTTTCGCACCGTCGGCGAAGTTTCATCCCGAGTTATCCCAGCAATTCGCTCAGGCCAGTTGACGACGCAAAATCTGCGAGTCTGGAAAGCGGCGGACGCCCTTTTGTTGGTGGTTGTTGGGAAGCGGTTTACATTGTTGCTTATTGTGGTTTAGTGGGAAATCCTACCACTTAACTGCCAAATTTTAAATTGCTCCCCTTCCAACGTGAACCAAGTTTTGTTGAGTGCTTGTTCCTTGGGTTTCCCCTAAGCCAAACCCAAAGGCTACCTTTCAGACGGCACAGGCTGGATCAAGTGGCTGAGCTCCTGAGCTGCGCATGGTGGCGCTCCGTTTAGCTTTCCTTGACAAAACCCTTGGAAAGGCGAGAGGACGGAATTCCACGCGCGTCTTTGTTCATGAGGGAGAACACAAACAAGACATTAAGACATGATTCCAACTATTTCTGCAGCCCTCGTTGAGTGTCTAGGGATGTCTAGGGCCTCTGGATCCCTTTTTGCCAGCAAAAGGTGCATGGTCAGCGTTTGAAAGCGAAGCCATGGGATCAACTGGATCATTGACGGTAAAAGGCTTGCAAACAGAGAACAAGATATAAATGACAAGGGCCATTATGAGAATCATGACTTCTTGGAGGTAAATATTGTAAACAAGTGTACAAGGTAGGTGGTTTTCGTTAATGCGAGCGTAGTCCACAAAATCAGCACGGCAGTCCAACTCTAGAACACGCATAGAAAGGGCATTGTTTTGCGTAGAGCAGATATGTTTCAATGAGGAAGCGCCACTGTTTGGAATAGATACACAGCTGCCATGCGAATTGGCTGCATGATGATGCCTACGCAACCCTGGGTTGAGATTCGAAGGCAACAAGTCGACAAGACATAGGAATGAGGCGTTAGCGCGTTGCCAAGGCGTCACTTTGGGTCTGCGTCCTCTGTGCCCTACGCCAACTATGGGCCAGCCACCTGCCGCGGGTCTCAGCTGAAATGCCCTCAGGACCGCCGAAGCGGTGTCGCCAGTTTCACGCCAGTCAATTGAGGAACAACGAACATCAAGGTGGCGACGGAAAACGCCGCGCCGCAGGGTCGCGGCCATTTAAAGAACGCCTCGGGCACCGGCAGCAAAGCGGACCCGGAGAAGTTTCAACAGTTACGTAGTTCAGTCTCGGGACTGGCAAGGGGACTGAAACGTCTGATGGGCACCAATTGAAGGCTTGAACATTGGTTGTTATCGTGATTCTTGCGGGAAGGTTTGCTACCTCAAATTAGTGGTGCTGCTCGGCTGGCCAGAGAAATGACGTGGGGGTGGTTGAGGCTGGATTTCGCTTGGAAGGAACTCATTCATTGCGTCCGAATTTGAACCATCCCTTGGTCCCTCTTGCAGCGTAGGCAGCGGCCAAGTGTGTGGTAAAGATGCCGCACTTGTTCATCTCTGAGATGCTTATAGAAGCTGCTTATACATGCTAGCTTGGCAGGTAGTTGTGGACGGCTATGTGTTGTTTGCTTATCGGGGTTGCTTGTGCCATTGCCAAGCTTGAACAATGGCTGATTACCAAGCATATCAGGACACGTTCTGCCCTGCCACTATGCATGCAAACTATGAGAGATCGATTTCGCTCCCACCGCTTGTCATGCCATGTCACGCCATTCAGGGGAACCCTGTTTATGCTTAGAGTCTGTCGCCCCAGCTGGCTACATATTATCCTTTGACGCCATGACCCAAAGGTTTTCTCCTTCAAAAATACACCAGGAGTCCAAAGGAACGAGCCCATGTGACGCGGGAACCTCCCGGCAGGATGGCAGCGACCCCTGCAGCCAAGTGGATGGCTGCAATGCGGCCTACCACAAGTGCCCCATCAACGGCCTCGAGGAAGGCTACAAGAATTGTGCCCCGCACCCCCAGGACAATACCACCTGCAGGCGCGAAAAAAACCCGCGGGTGTTTTTATGGCCCGATGTTTTTTTTTTGGCCAGGCCTTCCTTGCGCAAAGGTCAGTGTTTCGAGAAACGGATTAATGCGGAAGTTTCACACCTTTGGCGGATCTGCGTTGCTGTTTGTTTTTCAATGGAGGAGGGGAATGGGAGGGGGAATGCAAGGGGCGCAGGGCTTTACAACGCCGCATGGCGTGTGTTGCCTTGGATGAACTGTTCTGACTGCATGAAGAGACGACACCACCAGCCAAACATCTTGACTTGGCTGGCAACGATCAAGAAATGTGTTGCCCTTGAGAAGAAGAAACTCACTGCAAAGCAATGCGAGCCACCAGGTGGGTTTTGTCATTGATGGATACTTTGCGCGCTATATCTAATGTAAAGAAGAGAGGGCTGTCTCCTAGACCAAGGTTGCTTGGAAGCATTCAAATGACTCGGTGATTAAAAGTTGAGTTGAATATATGGATGCATGTTTTTTCAGGGTACCCCTCTTGAGGTAGTGTAAAGAGAATGCAAAAGGAAAAACACAACATTTGTCGTTCCCCCTGTTTTGGCACAACTCCAAATGTCTGCTGGAAATGCAAACGATGTCGCGGTCGCGGCATCGGCAGGGAGTCCAGTCCTTCGCAATGGGAAGCGTTGGTCAAATCAGGACTCAAGTCTTAGGCAACCGACCGTGGGTCCTAGTTCCCCTGTTCTTGGCGGTTCCCAGCCGTCCAGTTCTTTACCTGTCCAGGTTTGAAGGGTTTGATTGTGAGTTCCATTTAACCCACTAAAAGTTAAACTTTTATCAGGGGATCTTCACTGCCATCGGGAAACAGCCATGATGCAAGTGCTCTTGGAGCATTGTTGAACGAGCATAGGTTTAGCCACTAGTCTTGCTTGCTTCTATGTCACATGGGTCATAGGTTTCTTAACATAAACAAGGGAGGATTACTATGGAACTCCTTGTGGCAGCTTCGCGGAACCCTTGTCGACAGTGCAGATAGTCCGAGGAAAGCACAGAGGCATTCAAGCAAAAGCACGCACTGCAGAATTTACCCTGCGAGCATTGAGGCCAGCAGAAATGGCAAGGGGATTTTTTGTCGTCATTCAACATTTGGCATGCAGCAAGTTGTAGCATTGTTTTCAGTCAAGTGGTGGAAAGCCATCGTCCTTTTCTTGTCATTTGCAGGGCGACATCTCAAACTTGGTGACTAGTGACAAGATTTGTCTTGGGTTAGCTTGGAACACCATCAAAACGGGTCCCCTCATGACAGGCCCCATAGCTCTTATCATTGCACTTGTCGCAACGTCGCCAGATCGACTGCCACTTGCTACTTGCAACTTGGCTTGAGCAATGGGCCATAAGGGCCATATTGGTGTTCCCTCGTCAAGGAAAACATGAACTTGTCAACCCCCCGTCCCCCCGTAGCTACCCCCTGTACTTGCAAGCCTCCTATTGATATGATGGATCCGGCCAGCTGGTACGGCGCTCCTAAGAGGCTTGTGAGACGGCATGGGGATAGCTGGAAACCTCCTTGACCCCAGCAGTTTTGGCAGCTGTTTGATTTGCTGGTTTGCTATCGGTTTCCTGTGGCAGTATTGCCCGACTTTCAGAGGTGGTGATTGAAAGGCAACCATTGCCAGTCTAAATTGGTCAAGGGATATCTCCGGATTTGAGACCTCACTTGTGACAATCTTCGCAGAATCATTGTGACTCACCCAGATCACTCGCTGGAAGATGAAGCGCGTTTGAATGCTGGGTGCTAAACCGCAAAGCATGTTGAGCTTAATCTTTGATTTCCACACCTGGTGATGTTTATTGAGGCATATGGACAGAATTGGTTGCTCCGTTGGTTTAGGTTTGTGGTTGGTGAAGGCTTGCTCTTCTTGTAGGATGTTTGAACCACACGAATTGTGTCCCATCGTCGCGACGGCGGCCCAACATATTGCTGTAAACCAACCACGAACTACCTGTTTGTTTTCCTTTTTTTTTCCAGGGTTTCTCCAGGATTTCTTAAAATAACCATATAGCAAGTAAACCAAGTAAACAATCATGTGTTTCTAAACCAGCCGCAAATCACAGGAATTCTTTCCCATGGTTTCCCGTGTTTCCTACGTCCATGTTCGGAAATCCATCCAGCTCTCAGATTGGCGTCGAGGAAGTGCTCGGGCGTCCATGCGGAGAAGAAAGCCCATGGGCCTGGCAAGCCGCGGTGCGAGGACTTAGGCGATGACACCTGCAACGGAGCCTTGACTCATAGATGTGAGATATATATATATAATATATATATATATATATGTATGTATGTTGAGATATACACGTGTGGTTACATATACATATTTGTATATGTGCATATAAACATATAGATAACCACATATGTATCCATAGGGATATGTGTGCATATATGTGTATATATATATATATATATATATGTATGTATATATATATATATATATATGTACACAGCCTCAATTGAACTTATATATATATATATATGTGTTACCGCCTGTTTGGTGGTTTCAAACACGTTGGGCCAGTTCAACATGAGTTGGAGCTTAGAGTTTGCTCTCGAAGTGGCTGAGGACATTATGTTGTCGACTTGCAGGTGGAGGAGAACGGTCTTGGGCCGCATGGCCAAGACTTGAGCAATTCATGGTCCCACATGATACGCACAGGGAGTTTGCTGAAGCACGGCGTGCCTCCAGGCCCGAGAGAGCAACAGTGGCAATTTTAGTTTCAAAACACGTGATTCAGCGACTCTGAATTTTGTGTACAAGTCACAGGGAAACAACCTCAGCGCAAACCTCAACAGCAGCCTGCGCAGCAGCACACTGAACAGCAACAGCACCTTGCAACATCAACAGCTCTCGCTCGCACCGTCCAACCCTGCGCAGCGCCACCACTCAAGCAGCCCCTTTCAGCAACACCCATGAGCAGTATATTACAACTGCACCCTGCGCAGCTCTGAGTCACACTGTCCAGCACCAACATCCTGCAGAACCCTGCATAAGCTTCCTGCTGAATAGCACTCCCAAATTTTGTGCCACACCCGCGTCCTTTGCTTGAAGTTAGGACCTGGTATAGCTGTCTACGTGTTAGGAAAAAGGCAAAGCCTAGACTTTGCATGCTCGTGTGAGAGTTGTTTGTTGCGCTCTCAGCACAGGTTTTGGGATTCTATACACACCCACATGACAGAAATGCAGCGGTACACCTGGACTTGGAGATTTGTGTTTCAAACTGCACATACGATTCCATGTTCCCGCCTAAGGTACGAGTGCCAGCTGTCGGGAGACTCGCAGCGAGCTCAGCTGGCAATGCACCAATCATGCTATGAATGGACATCACATGACCCTGCATGGACAGGAATAGGATACTCACTGCGCAGAACAGATTCAAGTTGCATGGTGAGCAAGATAAGCAAGGGGAATGACCTTCATACGAGCAAACATTGGAGTTGGCAGCATGCATACAAGGTGGTTTTGAAGGGCCAATGTTACTAACTTACCATGCAAGGTCTGCACCGCATGCAAGGGACGGATTAGTTTCTCCCTGCACGACCTCAGCTTCGTCGTTGCCTTCCCGTCGAGATAGTGATGGCTTTACTACTGATTTGCATGATTTCTCCTGTCAGCTGACAGAGATAGTGATGGCTTTACTGCTGACCTGCATGATTTCTCCTGGCAGCTGACACCACGCCACTCTAGATTTGCATGGTCACTTTCCGTTGGTTGCTAATAGCAACAGAAGTTACAATACACAAACAACTGCAAAAGGAATACAACTTCCATAAGATTCCATAAGCCTACTTTTGCCGCTGATCTAGATGGGGCAACAGGAACATGCCTTGCCGAGGGTCCCGTCATATTACTTCCAATTGAACTCTTTCAATGCTACGCTTGATGATGGAAGCTCCCAGGACCCTTTGTAAGACCTGGTTGCATCGATTTACCCTCTTTCGGGGGAGGGTTCCCGTACTAAAATAGACAACAGAAGCAAACATCGGGTACCCTTGTGCTAGCCTCTCTGCTGGAGGACCCAGCCATTTACAGAGGCCTTCTTGGATCTTCCATAGTCTCAGCGTCTCCAAATGGAGCGCCATTTTTTTGCAGCTCCTATTTCGAGATACCCCAACACATAAACAGGCTATTTTGCAAAAGCAAAAACAGAAAAACGAAAAGGATGATTTTTGGGTTGGGGTATGCTCAAAAGGCCTGTTACCCATTTCTTAGAAGAAATGGAAGCGCCGCGAGCACCGAGGACCTGCACCCGTGCCAAAACCTGCGGGGCGCAGAATCCCCCGGAGAGCTTGGGGCGGCCCCAGTGCGAGGCACCTGAGGCCGGCCGAGCGGAAGTCACCGGGAATCCGATTCACGTGTTTCAAAGGAGGCGTGGGACTTGGTGGCTCCTAGTTCAATTGGTGGTTCCTAGTTATCCCCAGAAATGGGGTTTAGATGTTTATGATGTTCCTAGTTATCCCTGGAAATGGGCTTAGATCGAAAGGGACATTGATCCATCCACTTGTCACCAGGAATCCAATTCCAAGTGACAAAGCACGGATGGGACTTGGTGGTTCCTAGTTGTTTCCAATGGGTTTAGATGGTCTAGTTGGTTTCGGTAGTTTCCACAGCTCAGCTCGCCCTTCAGGTGCTGCACCAAGCCGATGCTGGAGCCTGCCAGGACTCAAACGACGCGAATAGGGCTTGCCAGTGATGCAACCAACCGGAAGAAGAAAAAAGGGAGTCCATTCCCCAAAACGGGTCTACATCATCGAGCATTGCACGCAGTCCACTTGTGTGCACATACTCGTATGGTCCGGGAGGAGTCTAGCAGAGTGAACCCCGGCCATGTTTGTCCAGCGCTCAGTCGTTTGAGACAGGTCACTTGGACTTGGACATGACGGGTTGAGGCAACGGGGCTTTGTGCAAAGTAACGAATTGGTGCCCACAAAAGGTTAAAAGGCACCTTTTCTTCAAGCAAGTCCAGACGCATGCGTTTTCCAACTGCATACGTGACCTGTCACTCAATGTGCCCAGGCACAGCCCAATGCCAAGAGGGCTACACGCCCTCCGAGACATCCTTGAGCTGCAACAAAGCTGGGAGGCGACACTCCGGGCTTTGCAACTGAAGTGGTGAACAGCAAAAGTTGTTTTACACACCTCGTGCAATTTCGAGTTTGGATATATCTGGAGGACTGTGCTAATCAGGGGTGGCTTCCTTGAAATGGAGCTGTAGTGTATTTCAGTGCAATGCCTCTGATCAATATGGTCCTCCCAGGTCAATCCACTTCGAGGATTTTGGCTGAATCGGATTGCCACTATTCCAAATCCACAAAACAGGGGAGGAGACAGACATGAGACAGTTCAGGTGTAGGAGCAGTCTTTTGTGTGCTCAGAAGTGAATTGTCCAACAATATAAGTTCTTCGTGTTTGTTTTGTTGGTTCCATATTTGTTTTCTGCAGAGTGCAGACCCCCCGGCGCTTCCCTTTGCACCAGGTTCGACCCCACGACCTTCAAGTGCAACCCCAACCCTTGCGTGGCCCCAGAGGATGTCGAGCCGCTCGGCTGGGCGAATGGGCCGCGGGCCGCCGGTCTCTATCGGGCTACCAGCTTTCGGTGTGGCACATGTGCTCCCCTATGTTGGAATTCCCGGTTCCCTTGTGTCGCCTTTTGGTTGGCAGTTGGGTCTCATCCTTGGTTTCTAAGTAGCGAATGCGAGTGGCCGGAGCCGCTTGCATTCTGCCATGAGATGCCAGAACAGGCGTACAAGAGAGCCTTTGGTAACATGGGATGGTCAACTGTTGAAAGGTTGTTCAAGATGCGGTCCTTGACTTAGAAACTTCGTGGCCTCAACATCTTCGGAATGCAGTGGAGGACACCATCTCGTCCTGAGGCTCTTAGCCACCAGACAGACTGGTGCGTTTTTGGCAGTGGGGCAGTACTTTCCGTGCTTCGGAGACTGCGTGGTGTCTCTCGCTCTTTTGACGGGCATGGCAAATTTGCCCCGAGGAATGCTCCAGATCAGACCTGTGCAACTCGGCTAAATTTGGAGTACAAGCTGCAAACCTGCTGATGAAGAGATTCAAAATGTTGAATTGGCGGGGATCTAACGTAGTCTAATGGTGCACGCGCATCAGATTATTGAGGACACGTAAGGTTCCGTACTTACTGTTCCATTGTGCGAAGTGTGCTCAATCTTTCCCGGGATGAAGCGTGACCTACATACAACTGTGTCTGTTTGATGCTGTCGGTGCTTGTTAAGATAGCCATTCACATCGTCCCAGACCGCAGCTTAAGCTTCAAGCTTTGATTTACCGGGGGAGGCAATTCCGCACAATCATTGCTATTGATGCACTGCAAAGGCAAAGGTGTGGCATGTCGGCGAGATTGGCCGTTGGTTTTTCAACATAATACATGTTGTGCTTTTCGTGGATACCCCTTTTGGGGTTGGTAAAAAAATGGAACACCAATAGGAAACCACTTTGTTGTGTCCCCTGAAAGGCACACCCGTATGCTCTGGGCGACTCGGGCATTGACTATGTCTATGAGAGGATTCGTCACACTTCCCATGCGCTGAAGTTCTGAATGCAGCTCATTCGCAAGCCCAGTTATGTCAAAGGCAATACTTCCCCACATGTGTTTCGCAATCTGGTTGCCATCGCATAGGTTGACAGCCCCAAAAGGTTGTCTGCCTTCCCCCAATGACCACTCGGCGACAAAGACTGGCACACATGCAACAAGAGCAAGTCCGCAACAATCCTCTTTGGGGTACAGCCCAAGTTCGGGCAGTTGGCCACACAAGACGCCCACACATTTACATCAGCAATTGTCAGTGTCGATGGTCTTCTTTGCCTCAACTCATCGTGGAATTCATGTTTTTTGAGTACCACATTGGCATTTGGAGGTCACCTCATGTCACCACAAAGCGTTGTTCAGAAGCTTCAAAGCGTTCCTCGCAATCTTAACCTGCCGTGGTTTCTGAGAGTTATCAAACAAAAACACGATCTTAGCGGTTGCAAGTTGCACCGAGCCGGATGATGAGTTTCTTCGTGGCACGGGGTGCCTCAACAGTCAATGAGGAGACCTGCATACATGCTCTCTTTGATGCAACGCATACCATGATGCCTGATTTGATCAAGGAGTTTTCGCTTACACGAAGCCTTTTTCATGTCTTGTTTTTCAACACCCAAGCCTCAGGCAACTCTTCATGGGTGGTTTGGGGATTTGAAGCCCTGGTTCGTGTAAAGGGCAACTAAGTTTCCCTCCCTCGTCAGGGCCCAACCGAACCAATCCAAGCCAGCCAGCCACCCCCGTGCACGGCTCGCCGTCGGAAGCGAGTTTTGTTCGAGGAGGAGGTGGGGGAAATCCAGTCCGGCAGCCAGTGCACTGCCCAGTGCGACGATGGCTACCACCCCTCCGTTGCCCGGCTGCTGTGCCGCGCCGAGGCTCGGGAGCCTCGGGACTGTTTCAAGGGGCCACGACTGGGTCCCCAGCTATGAATCAGGGGAGTTTTCCTGGAAGAAAAAGGACTCCCATCATTCCCCACTACAAAAAGACCCCCTTAATAAGTGCGGCGCTTACTTAATTAATCAAGCATCAACATGGTTTTTATGAAGCAGGAGCATAGTGTAGCAGCGGCGGCACCGCGAAGGCATTCTTCTTGTGTGCAGAGATCCCTTGAAGTCCACACTTGGATGTTGGCATTTGAGGGTTTGACTTGAATGGATGAGGAATTTGTTGTGCCAAGATGCGATCTGGAGAGTTCCAATGTGTGGACCTGCCAGATATCTCTGATACCGGGACCGAGCGACGACTCGCTATCGACAACAAACAACGTGGATGCTCAACCAACTTTGTCAGGTAACCATGGTTATCGGGCGAACCGCAGTTGTCTCACTTGTATCCAAAACTACTTACGAAGTTGGCTGAACTTCCAAGCGCTTACTTGCCTTTGCAGGGATCCGAGCCGAGAGGTGGAGCTGTGAAATCCAATCGGTGACATTCATACTCCATGAGACCTCGCTTGACCTCCCTTGTTCAGAGAGAGCGTTTCTGTGTTTGGAGTGTGTAGGAAAGGAAAGGCACAAACTGCTTGCTGCATCGCTCCGCGTGATGAGTCTCCAATCTGATTGAATCGCGTTTGTTGCACACCAGGGCCAGTTTCACTCCAACAATAAAACCAGGATCCCGAGGCGCAGCGGATGTTTTGCGGCTAGAAAAGCTGTATCCATATGCAACAAATGTGGACATCAACCCGTTTCAGCATGTTCTAAGGGTTTTAACCCTCAGGGAACCCTTTGGTTTGGATTGGTGGACCTCCCAACTCCAGCAGGGGACTAGATTTCCCTTTGTGGTTTTAAACGTCAGCTTTTATGGCCCATGTTATCGCTGAGCTTCCCTTGATGGCGGTGATGTTTTGAGGGGAAATATGGCTGTCTGTGGTTGTCAAAACCAACGGTATCCCATTTTGGGGTAGGTGAATTCACCACCTATGTTAGAACCCTTTTTTGGTGGTTGGATTGGGATGTTCGCTGGGGTACGATTTGGATTTTGACCCATGGCCATAGAGGGTGCCCAACCCAAACCATCCGAGCCGACACCCAGCCGCCAGCCGGGGCGCGGGCGAAAGATGGCGAAAGCGCAGGTGCTGATCCCCGCCACCTACGAGTGCTTGAAGCCGTGCACCCCGCCGGCGGTGCAGTTCGCGGCGAATGGGGGCCTTTGCCAGGCCGGTCTAAGACGGGTCGAGGGGCGTCGGTCTATCTGGGATTATTCTTTTCCCAGCTGCCCAGAGGGTTGCTTTTCCTTTCTTTCAACTTTTATTTGGGAGGGGTTCCCCTTTAAAGTCAACCAACAAAAAAAAGATGCCCTTTTGTGTATAGGGGCCACTGGGCATCTGAGTTTTGACGGTTTCCGGGTTATCAAAGTCAGAAAATGGGGTTGTTTCTTTTTGACCCACTAAGTAGCTGACTGTGATCGTAATGAAGTAATGAGGGCAGTCTAAGACGCCCCGAGGTTTGTTGGGAGTCAGCGGAGTTCTCATTGAACAAGAGACAAAGTGGGAAGAAAATCCTAGGGGGCAAGCCAAGGGAAGCGCACGCCTTCGCGGAAGAATCTCGATTTGAGATGAGAGGCAAATTGCCTGGTTGGACTTGCGCTGAGCGGAAGTTTGAGAAGCTGATCAAGATCAGATAGGGAATCAATTCCATGTTTACCAGGAAACAACTCTCTAATGTTGGAACTTGATTAATAAAGGCCCCCCCCCCCTCAACAACGGAGGCACTAGAATTCTGTAGGCTGACTTTTGGGTCCAAACAATGGAGGATTTTGGGGCCCAATTCTACTTTAGTATTGCAGCCACTTCCTTTTTGGAATTCTACTTTAGTATTGCAACCACTTCTTCCTGAGCAGACTTTTTAGGGAACACTACGTTAGTATTGCAACCACTTCTTCCTGAGCATACTTTTTGGAATACTAATTACGTTAGTAGCCATTCAAAGGGTGTGCCTTTCAGCCAGGGAGGGCTTGAGCTTGAAAGAAACCAATTGAAAGGGGAATGCTTTTAAGCAAGCGGGCCACCAATTGAAAGGGGAATGCTTTTAAGCAAGTGGGTGACCAATTGAAAGGCGAATGCTTTTAAGTAAGTGGGCCATCAATGCTTTTGAGTAAAGCAACTGACAGTTTTTTTTCTGGAGGGGGCTGGGGGCTTGCAGCTGTCCCCCCAAATAATGCCATTGTTGTGGTTCAGTGGAGATTGTGAGGGGTACCCTTGTCCTGATTGTTTGCTTTTTTCCTTCTTTAAACACGGTTTAATAAAGAATTTGCAGTTTCTGGGCTGGGGATGGTTTTTAAGTTTCAGAGGTTTCAGCTGGCTTTGGGTTTTGTTTTTGAGCAACCAGTTAAAAGGGGAACGCTTTTAAGCAAGTGGGCCGCCAATTGAAAGGGAAATGCGTTTAAGTAAGTGGGCCGCTAATTAAAAGGGGAATGCTTTCGAGTAAAGCAACTGACAGTTTATTTTCTGGAGGGGGGCTGGGGGCTTGCAACTAATGTGGTCCACCTAAACAATGCCATTGTTGTGGTTCAGTGGAGATTGTGAGGGGTACCCTTGTCCTGATTGTTTGTTTTGTTTCCTTTTTTAAACACGGTTTAATAAAGAATTTGCAGTTTCAGGGCTGGGGATGGTTTTTAATTTTCAGAGGTTTCAGCTTGCTTTGGGTTTTGTTTTTGAGCAACCAGTTAAAAGGGGAACGCTTTTAAGCAAGTGGGCCGCTAATTGAAAGGGACATGTTTTTAAGTAAGTGGGCCACCAACTAGAAGGGGAATGCCTTTGAGTACAGCAACTGCCAGTTTATTTTCTGGGAGGGGGGGCTGGGGGCTTGCAACTAATGTGTTCCCCGGGGGGAAAAGCAAGAAACACTTTCAATTATTCTGGTCCCCATCAACAATGGGGGCGAACCACAACAAGGAAAAACACTTTGCATTATTGACTATCCCATTACTAATCGGGTGCCAACATTATATCCCACCAGACCCTGTAATATGTTTTGGGACCTAAGAACCCTTCTGGACTTCCAATGCCTAACCCTTGTCTGAGTCGAATGCAGGAGGGCGACACCATCCTGCCCGGGGAGGAATGCCACTTCCAATGCGCAGACCTCGGTTTGCACCTGTACCTCGTTGCTTGCCCCTGCTGCTTCTTCAGGGTTTGTTTCTGTTGCCCCACCTGTGGATGCCTCGGAAAGTGCAAAAAGAGAAAGCACGTGAAATAAATCCCTTTGTGGGGCATCCATGATGAAGTTTGGCGCTTGGTTGGAGGTTGGGGTACCGGGTACCTTTCGCATAAAAAGGACCCAATTTTCAGACTTTCCCCACGGCTGCTTTGTTCCCCTTGGTCTCGCTTGGTTCCTCGCTCAAATTGAACGGCCAAAACAAGGTTCCAATTCCGTCTACGGGCAGGAAGGGTTGTGTATGTATTTAGACATAGATGCATAGAGCGGCACGGATGTGTTGTCAGGAAGCGCAAGTCCAGAGGAAAGCAACATGACTTGGCTTGGTTCGGTTGGTTAGGTCAGATGATGCGAAGTTGAATTGACACACTTGTTGGATCTGGTTGATTGTTTGGATGTGTGATTCAGTCAACGACTGCAGGAGCATTTACGGCTGTATGTGGTGCCTTGCAGGCACGACGCAGTGAATCACATGATTCCAACGTGCATGTGCAAATATTTGTACCAGGCCGAAACCAAAAGGATTTGGCAAGAGCTGGCTTCAAAGAGGTATGGAGTTATCGCGTGAAGGGTTGAGCCACTTCGGGTCCGTACTTTGCAGGCACCCTTGTCAGACAAAGATGGTCTGCTTAGTTGCTCTCAAGCTGCTTGCACACGCATGTCGAGTTGTTTTGCCAGGATTTCATGTTCAAAGGCCGACTGTAATTCTCAATTTATGTATATAGAATATATAGTCAAAGGAAGTTTAGCTGAGAAACTTCCGAGCCACGGACGACTCATACCACACAAGCCAAGAAGTGACAAAGTAAAGAGACAGACAAGTAAAGACATTGCCAACCAAAGAGACAACGAAGCAAGGACAAGGCTAAGTAGGGAGATAGCAAGGCAAAGACGCAGCAAAGCAAAGACATAGCAAAGCACACACATGGCAAATCAAAGGCATAGCCCAGCGATGACATAGCAGCGCAGAGACACAGCAAAGCAACGACTTGCAAGCACAGGCATTGCAACGCAACGACATAGCTCAACCCGTTGCGCACGTTCGGCTGGTTGACTTCTATTTGCTTTAGAATACATGTTATTTCCCCTTCTTGGTTTTAAAGGGTATCCATCACTACTGGATGTTGTTTTGTTTTCAGGGGGATTCAGCAAATGGAAGTTGACCTTCAAAGACTCTTTATGTTTTGCGATTTTGAAGTTGCCGAGTCTTGAAGCAAGTGAACCTTCACCTCAGAACCAAATGTTCGTTCAGAGCAGATTTCGTGGCAGGCACAGCACTTTGTCAGGTTAGTTTCCCAATAAAAGGATTCATATCAGGGGTTATATTAATGCGTGTATACAGACAGGCACCCCCATGCTGTAGCTGGATTCAGCTCACAAAGGATCATCCGCGCCCCACTGCCCCACCTCTCAAAGACGCAGCAGGGGCCACTTGTCAATTTGCCGCGAAAACTCTCTTGCTTCGACCTTGGAGTTTGGGTAGTCCAAAGCAGCCCATGTTTTATGCCTCAGGGGATAAATGTGCCCAGCTTTAAGTATTGGTTTTGACATCCAGAAGCGACAATTTGGTTCTGAGGTGCATCGGGCTATTCACCTTCAAAGCTAAAGGCCGAGTGCAAGAACGGGCAGCTGACTCCAGGAGACATCAGGCAGGCTTTGACATGCTTTTGACCGGAGAGCAGCGCGAGCAGTCCCGGAAAATCTGGGCAGTGTGAGTCTCTCCGTTGCCAACCCTCAGGTTGCTGGGGTTAGATGGGTTGGAGCCTATCCGCGAGGCCACTCTTCGGGCCAAAAAATCCAATTGGACGCGGAGATGTTTCGCCAAAACTGCGTGGGATGTTTTGTTGACGAGGACCCCAGGCAGATTGTGGCGACCCAGGCAGATTGTGGCGACCTCGCAAAGACCTCACCCAAAAAGTTCCTTTCTTCGTGGTGAAGTTCTTGTTGCAAGTGGGCGAATGACAATAAATCACCCAGGATGTGAAAAGGAGTACAGGATTTGCGGGACTCGGGCGGGGTAGCCATGCGTCAAGGTCGTACACACACGTCCCGAAGCGATCAGCCTTCATAATCCCCTGCAGGCTGCGTGTTCATATGACCTTCAAAACAGACCAATGGCGGAGGTCTGCCATGATAATTGTAACTTGGCCCTTGTTCCTTTAGCGCTGGAAAATATGGTGCTGGGTGCATCGGAAAAAAGAAGAAGAAGCAAACACAAAACAAAAAAGACATGAAAGACCAACACTTGGCTCCTGGCATATGGCATGACCATTCCTGAATGCTTTAGACGTGCATATGCAGTTAGCAGACATTTGTCTGGATGGTATACTCAGCAGATGACTAACCCCGGGATAAATGCATGTTCATAGAAGCTGAGTGCGTGATAAATTGTCGCGAGCTTGCCCAGCTTTAAATTAAGAACAAAAAACTTCCACGCGGTTCTGAATGACTGCTCGGCAGGCTAAGTAGTTTAACTGAAGCCATGTTGACCCGACAGCAACACATAATTTTCCCTGTCCTGACGGTAGCACTGGCGAACCTTGGCCCAATCCTACGCAATGCGCACATCCCCCATGGTACTTCACAAGTTGCTCCTGTCCAACCCACAAGTGACCTTGACATCGGGCCACATTGGGCCACACTGTTGGCCCTTCGACCTTTGCGGAAAATGAAGAGCCCTGCAAAGTGGAAGCTTTTTTTTGGTTAACTATTTTGTTGCGGGGGGGGGGGTTGTTCATTACTCAACATTGCGGGCGTCAACGCGCAAACACCACTTGAGACCTAATTGCACAGTAGACACCCACTTGTATAGGGAAATCTGTTCATTTCTGACCTTGTGGGCGTTAAAGGGCAAACACGGGCAACCCCCACTTGGAGACGTGGATGCAGGTGCTTAACCCCGTGTCCCCTTCCGAGTCTCACTGACAGGTGCGTGCCGAAGGCCTGTGCCGCGCCAAAGGTGCTGGACCAGGCGGGACCGGTTTCGGTGAATGATAACTTCCATTTGCTTAAGAAGATTTTTGTAAGCAACTGGAATAGAGTATGTTTTATTCTGCTACTTGAAAGCAATGGGGACTTTTTCGGGAACTTCCCCTGTTGCTGTTAAAGGGAATCTATCACTACGTGAACTACTCTTTCTTTTTCCAGGATCCTTAACCAAATGGAAGGGAAGGATGGCTCGATGTTTTCCGGGATGGCCTTGGTTTGAGTGACTAGGTCCCCCAGTGGTGCCCTTTTAGCAACTTTTTTGGTTGGGAGGGTTCCCCTGTTAAAATAGACTACAGAAAAAAAGGGTAGCCTTATTCTAACCTCTGTACTGCAGGACCTAGGTGAAGCATGGTCTTACCATTTGACCAGATGAAAAAGCCATCCTTTGCGACTGTTGTCACTTACCAGCCGTAAGCTTACTTACAGAAGTGGCCTTATACCTGATCTAGAAACATGGCGAGGAACTAGCCCTTCACAAGGTGTCCTAAAGACCATGGGCTAGAAATGCACTACCTGTGATCGTCCAAATTGGAGCATGGCCAATTCTGGAGATCAGCAAATCTTGGGCTGTGGGCGATCTGTGCTCAAGGGGCCCTCTTTCCGGCGCCCCAGGCCTTTTCCGGTGCCTGTGAAGAGGGCACCACGATTCAGTCTACAGCGTCTGGAGCCAAGAAGAAGGACGGGATCGCTTGCTTCACGTCTTGGACGAAGCTGCGTTTGTCCTAGATGAGTGAGCAGGCCAGGCATTCCCTATACACATGCGCATTGTGTGTGTCAAGCAATAGTGCCTATATATATATATACGTTAACACATGCATACATAATATGATCCCCCCTTTCAATTCCACATCTGCATGTAGCTGTTTCGGCCAATGCTGCCACAATTGCTCAGTCAGCTAGAGCGCAAAGATATGCATTCTAAGATTCCATAGTCTTTACCTCTAAAATGCTGGTCCAATCTACAGATTGGTTGATTTGCACCCCGAAATTCCCTGAAGAGTTTTGCAAGTGAAGTTGGCAGTGATTGCTGCATGGCGCCTTTCGGGGGCATGGGAACCAATTGCAGGGCGGAACCAGAGGGGCAAGGTTTCAGGCTCTCCCCACTCTTTGGCTGCCAGGGGAGTCTCTAGGGGATAGTCCGGCCGAAGGCTAAGAGACGACCTCCGGTGTTCCCTAGAGTTGGTGGGAGACATCAACTACCGCAAAGAACGGCGTGACAGGCTTGCCGGCACTGGCAGGCAGATAGAATGAGCTCGACTCCGGATACCTTGACTTTTGTTTCCCTCGGGTTTACCCGCGGATTTCCTAAATGGCCGGAAGTCCTCTTGTCATGGCGTAAAATGCCACGTTGGACCGTTCGTTTCAAGCAGTGCTGAGTGAAGAACCAAACCAATCTCGCTTCCTGAACCATCTCAAGACACTTTTGACACTTGTGCTCAGGGCCAGGCGTGTGACTATAGATCAGGTTGTGTTTGTGCCATGATTATCACTTTAGGTCTGGATTCCACTGCATTGAAATTGCGGGTGAGCACTGGTTTAACGCGTTGTCAATAGCCATTCAGTCAACTCCAGGAGTACCCTGGAGTTCCTTTTTGTGTAGGCTGTCCTTGACAATCGTTGAAATACCATGGGCTCCATCATGACTCCGCCGCATTTGCTATGCTTTCTCAGTACATTATGCTAGCAGTTGTCTTTGAGAAAAGAAGAGTTTAGTTGCAACAGACTGGTACGCGGCATGCGTACAACACAATGAGTGATTGTATGCCTTGTTTATATTTGTGGTATATGCTTGTAAACTGAGGACAAGTGTATGGTATAACCTATGCCATAGTCATACGATTTGCTTGGGCAGGATTGAAAGTTTCGCAGATGTAACCTTGATAAATAATGGAACAACTTCTGGAAGTATGTTGCTATGGCATGGGTGCAGTGCAAACAAGGCCTCAATCGTTTTTGTTCCTCATATATCATATTGTAGATGCAAACACGCACATTGACCAGGCAGCTTTATGGAGTTATCAAGATACGATCAGACGATGCTTTTCCAATGCCTTGCACGCTGACTGCTGTTCAATGACACGTACGCAAGTCAGCCTTCGGATGACCCGATAGCTGTGGACAGAACATGGTATCAGAGTCTGAACACTTGAAACACTGTACTATGTAAACTGCTGGAAGACAGTCAAAGGGATACATTTGGGGAGAACGTGCTCAACGCAGCATGTATACCCACATGTACATGATGATGCACAGCATTCCTGCGCTGCTTGTTATTCCAAGTGAGCCACCGGTGAATGCTAAGAACTATGGCTTGCGTCAAGAAATCCGACGGTTTGAAGGCTCGCTTTGTGGGCAAACTCTCAGCTCCTGTTGAACAGAGAGGCACAGGGAGATAGGTAACATGGATGGCTCAGGCAATTTGCAGCTAAGGGCACCACCATGCGTCCAGCGCACCAGACCTACCGATTTACTCGGCCTTACGTATTCAGTACCCAGTCAAGCCTTGGGATGACATATGCAGAGTCTAGGCAGGCAAATACTTGCGGCTGCGCAAGGAGGATTAGAAGTGCTAGGCAACTAGGTGCAACATGCCTAGCTGATGAATGGGCGTTTGTGCTGTGTTGGTTTTCTGCCAATCCATTTGTCAGAGGCTGAAACCTGTAGTCAGTGTTGTGGGGCTATACTGCAGAGCTGGCAGCCTCTTGCTTTGTACAACTTGACACAAAGGGTCCGCATGAGGCAATTTGGTGTTTGCCCCTTTTTAATGGGTTCGGATTGACTGGATTGACTGCGATTCGGCAGTATGATCCGGGGCCACAGGAAGGTTCATGCTACCAGGCTTGGAATGGGGTGCTGCGCTTGTACATGTTGTTTTGTTCCATTTCCTTAAGCGTTTGGGTTGCCTTTGTTCAGATTGCGTTGTCTGACCGTTTGAGAAGCCTACAATCTATCAACCAATCCAGAACCAGAAAGGACACTTGGAAGTTCAACCCACTTGGGGCAAAAAACACAAATGGTCAACATTGGGCTGGGAAACAGGGGGTAGTGGGGTAGTGGACATAGACGCATGGTTACAACTTGTTTGGTTTGAACGTCCCTTTTCCGTGCGAGGACTTCAGCTACTGCACCGCGCAGCTTCTTGGCTGCCTATAGTATGAATTGGCCTAATTATTCCAAAAGTAGCATTGGGGACCCGGCGGTCTGGGAAAAATAGTATCCATTTATTGAAAAGGGGGAAGAGATTAAAGACTCGGCGGGGTCCCAGCCATAGACATTTCAATTCTCGGATGGGAGGGGAATTTATGACATATCGCACTGAAAGTTGACCTTGTCGCGTCTCAACGAAGCACCAAGAAAGGGGTTCCTCGTCTTGCCACGAGTCCAAACACCCGCAAGGGGCCCTGGGGATCAGGGCCCAGAACCAGAAGCGAGTGTTCGTTCGCCACCTCATGGCTCGAGAGAAGCATGTGCCGAGCATTGCTCTCTCCGAAAGGGACAGCAAGCGGCCGAACCGTGAGAGGACCGTATGTAGCAGTCTCCGGCCAACAGAAAACGACATGTCCAGCAAAACTCAAGTTCTCCAAGTTTGTCCTTGCGACAGACTGGGAAACCAGAAAAACCACTCATTCTGGGTGCCCATTCTCTCGCGCAAGATTGTTGCGTTCCTCTTGGTTTCCCTCTAAAACCGGCCACGAGGTTCCCAACAAATTGAACCCACATCTTCCGTTGCCTCAAACGGATGCCGTGGCTTGAGGTGCAAACCAGGGTACGCACCTTCTGTGGCCAAGTTGAAGTGCTCCCTGGTCGCATTGGAAGGGATTTCTCGGGTAGGGAAGAGGGCGCCGCCAGACATGGCCGACGACTGGCGAGCTTGGGATCTTCAAACGAGCACATAGAACCTGACACCCCAAACGGGGGGGGAAGGGGGAGGCCCAAGCGCCAGCCAGAAGAAGTCCTTACGGGATGCGCCGGAAACAGCCAATTCGGGCGACAGATCTTAACACTTCAGCGAATGGTTGGGGGAGGGCGCGCCTTGGCTCTTGGAGGTGGTATCGATAGGACCAGAAGAAGGCAAAGGACTTGATTGCGGAGTTTATCAAGATTGAAGAACATGAACATTCCTGATTCCTGGGTTCCTTTGTCTTTGCCCAGGAATTTAAATTGGTGTTTTTAGTCTTTCTCAGCTGGCCTAGCCATGCGACTGTGATCAAGAATGAAAGGAATGGAGCAGACCTCCGCTCCCCTCCCTTGTCTGGACCTACGTGCATCTTCACTAACCTCCTATTCCATACCTTTTGTGGCGTCCTGTGACGGCCTTTAGTGAAATACGTTATTCATGTGGTGTGTTTCTGCGCATTTGCGTCCCCAACCGGAAGAAATGAGAATGGGTAGGACATCCTAGAACCAGCAGCCCAGTGTGAAGTATCACCGGATGTTGTCACGCCAGAGGATGCTCTATGAAACAGGTGCTGAATAGAGAACGATGCTCTCAGTCCATGCACCCATCTTCTCGCATGATCCAGTGAGCTATTTGAGGGAACATGTGGATCACATTGCCATTCTGAAACAGCACCTTTCTAATCCGAGTCATTTCAGAAGTCGAGAGGGCTCCTAAGCAATATTAACATTAACTTAACTTACCTTTTCCTCATTTCAAACACCATCCTGGCGGGTTACATCTTGGGCTTGAGTTTATTGGTGTCCTGGTGTCGACCCTTGTTTACCCCTTTGCAAACGCCTACCAACAAGGGCACCGCTTCTTCTTTCCCCCCATGGAAATTCACCAGGCTCGATTGCTGTTTTTCTGTGGGTAGCCGTTTTTTGGCAGGCTTTCGGAAACCGAAAGGCCCACCAACCTCGCAAACCTTTTTGGGCAGAAGGCCCCAGAAAAAGACGAGGAGTCGGTCACTTTCGCCCCCGCAGGCTACGCCGAAGCCTTGGAGCCGGAGACCTTCACCTGCGACCCCTTGCCCTGCGATGCCCCGCAAGTCAAACACACCGCCGGGGGCCGAAACCGGCGGGGTGGAGACCCGGGTCTCAGGGGTAAGGCGGGTCGCAAGGAAGGTGTCACGAAGCAGCGTACCGGGTCACAACGTGGCGGGTTTCCGGTTGGTTTCCCTTGAACCTAACAAGGTACCCTCTGATTACAGTGACTGTGTTGTTCTGCGTTTCGGGAATGCTGGGATTTGAACCCCTTGAGGGTAATCAGAATTCAGCCCCTACCGCTTTCCTGAACTGATCATTGCTGTGATGTTGGCGCAGCACAATTATTGAAACCAATGGCGCAGTGTTGATCTAGCAGCATTTGCATAAGGTATTAGAGGAATGTCTTGTTGATGAGATCAATCACGGGGATGCAACATCCACAAAGTATTGCTTCAGGACGTGAGCCAAGAAGTGCATGTGGCAATGCACAATATGACATAGCGACCATGTCATGTGTCCGTTCCCTGCAATTCAACCATAGGGACCACCTCACTGGCAAAGCTTGCCTTTACACATATTTGAACCATTCAGTATTTGACTTGAAAGTGTCTTCCCCTGTTGCCAAAACTCTTGTTTGTTTGCAATACGCACTCGGGCCAACAGAGTGACTAGTTCCATGTTAGATCGCACCGTATGCGCATGTCCGACGCCGACTGAACACCGGTGCGGCTTGTTGCGGAGTAGCAGGAAGCTTGAGCTTCTCTTAATGAACGATGCTTGAAGCCCCTCCACGGGTTTACAGATGGTGTGAACCCCAACCTCATGCGACGACCCGGCGTTTAAATCCCTTTTACGAGTGTCTTCTTGGCAGGACGGTCCTTCTTAGGCTACCTTATCCTTATTCGACAAAGTTTGGCCTGACAAATGTAGAGTTCCTTTTGGAGGTGTGCCAAACTGGGCTCCAAACTGGGGGCAAAGGACCACCTTAGTAGTCTTGTGTGAAGAGGAGACCTCAAATTTAGCGCACTTCGCTCATTGGTGCTTGCTTGTTTCGGTTGGCAGTCGCCATGTGCTGCGAATAGGAATGCCGCAGCTCTTCCATAGCCAACCCGTAGTGATCTGAAGGTGGTTGATGTTTGTTCTTTGAGCCCCAGCTTTTGTACACGACTTAAAGAGGGGGCCCATTCCCAAGTGTTCGACTTGCTGCAACACCGGCTTTGCACAGCAGGTCCTCCTCAAAAAGCCTGCATCTCCCTACCCCTCAACAGTAACAGACCGGTCACAGACAGCAACATGGTGGCGAGCACTCAGTTGCGAGATAGTCATGAAGAGTCGCTATGAAGCCAAGCAACAGTGAAGAACGCGCTCATTGCCAGCTTTGGCTTGGATGGTAATTACTAGTCTTGAAGACTTTGCGCCCAAGGTCAAAACTGGGGCATGCAGAGAAGGAACCAGCATCGACTCTGGGCAACTTGGGCTGCAAGTCGCAGAGTTGTTTTGCTGAGAGTACCCTCTTCGGGGTGTGGGTTTCCGCTCGGATACAAGTCGTGTCACCAGGTTTCAGGTTTCCTTCATGAAGCGTCTTGAAACAAAGAGTGACAAGGCGGAGTGCCAAAAGGAGATCGACGCGAGCCATTGAGCGTGTATGTTTCCACCCCCGCAGGCGTCATGCCTCGGCTTCCCCGCGGAGGGCTGACCTTAGAGCTCACTTTTTGGGCGCACTCACCAAATTACCGCAAATAAATGGCTCGATGGCTTCGCAAGCTTTTTGGGCGCATGAATGCTGCCCGGCGCGCCTTTCTCAGTGGATCCCAGCCATAGGTACTCCGGGTTGTTCCTCTCAGTTTTAAATGCTGTCTCTTAATTCAACCATCATGTAGTGGCGATTTGGAAGCTCTGAATTTTCCGACCAGTTTTTGTTTGGGATCTCTTCTGAAGAGCCGTGTTCGGGCGGGAGGCAAACCCTAGAGGGTGGCCAGCGGTTTCTTCCAAGTGCTTAAGCCAAAGGCAGCGGCCAGCGGCTGGCCAATTTCCCCAGAGCCGCGGCATCCGCCAAATTTGCAAGCTTCACTTGGAGCGTTTGTGTGTGTGTGTGTGTGGGTGTGGGTGTGTTTTTGTTTGTGTGTGTCTGTGAATCTTGGTGATGGTTGGGCAGTTGCTGCTTCGTTTTGAGAGAATTCACATCTTGGCCAGTTGATCAACAAATGTTCCGACAATAGAATTGGAGACGGACCGTTGTTGAGAAATTAAGGACAGCCTCGGGGCTGGGCTGTTTGTCTTGCGTATTCAATCGCCATGGAGAATCCGAATGTCTGATGGTCCATGCCGCCATTGGACCACTTGTTTATTTTAACTGTTTGCTCGGTTCTGTTGCAGTTCTTTAAGCCATTCCGAGCTGAGGTCCGTTTGCACAGCGCGGTGCAAGACGGGATACACGGCCACTCTTCTGAAGCCAGCATTCGCCATTTGCCTTCCCGCGATTTGAAAGGCGAGGGGCTTCATTGAGACTGCTAAGACACTGTTGACGACGGACACGGGCAGACACAGACGCACACAAATGCAGCACACACACACACACACCAACGGACCAACGCAAAATGCAAAAACGAGCGAGCGAGCAAGCACGAACACAAGCCGAACAGCACACAAGCAAGCAGCAGCTGTCTTAGAGCAATTCTCTCGCGTGCTCAGAGTTCTTTTCAGCACAGCTTGGCCAAAGCATTGGGAACCAATCTTACCCCGATTGCAATCGCATGGTAATACTGCTGCATTACAGAATGAATCAAATGCGGGCTCTAAATCAAACCCGGACGTACTCATTTGCTCGCGAAGACGAGCAACGAGAGAACTGCATGTTTGCCTTCTTGCGAAGGCAAGGGGGAGGAGAAGCGACCACAAAGCCACAAAGTAGGCGCTGCTTACGCTGGCAGACTGTTGAAAGCATTTTCACACACATGTGTAGCAAGTAGGGTCTGACGCTCAATACTGCCCGACCTAACAGTCTAGCAACTGCGCTTTTGTATTTTGTTTTGCACACCCATGAATGCATTTACTCCCGCAAAAACGCAGCCGTGCACGCAGGCTGGCAAGACAAGCCAGTACAATGAGTTGCGCCGAGCCGCTTTACACTGGCTTGCGGGTTGCTTTCGCCTTCTAATGAGGGAGCGGCCCGCGCTTGGCAGGGTTATACGGTGAAAGCCTGTTGCTGAAGCCCAAAAGACTAGATCGAATCTCTGGGCCCGTAGCCCCAAACGAAGAAGCCAAATATATTCTTGCTGGTGCTCAGTCAGGACTGTGGGAATGACCCCCATACACCATGCCTTGTGGTCTTTTCGGGGAATCCCTAGGTTCATTCCCGCATTCCCTACTGAGCACCAGCACATATTAGCCACCGGAACTCCCTAAACCCCTTGACCCCGGATACGGTGATCCCCATTGAACCCGACTGGGCCGAAAGAAGCTCGATATCCCGAAGCCCGTTGAACGCAGCACCCGAAATCCGAACTGAGAACTAAGCCCTCCGTGAAACCCTAATCCGCAACCCTACGCCCTACACCCCCGAACAACTTGAGACTAGTATCTATGATACATTCGGTCCACATGTGCAAGAAGCAAGCACATTAAAGAGACAACATGCTATGTGTTGGACCCACACGAGAAAACATGCGGTCAAAGTAATGTATGATTCCATCGTCATTCAAGCTTTCCGGCTCAATGGTTCCGCCCATAGTGCACCGCAAAATGAGCAAGCACTGACATGCGGTGTTTGTTGTCTTCCGGCCCGACTTTGGGGCATTTGGCATGCCGAGGCATCGGTCAAAACCCTGCGGTGCAGCGCCACCGTGCTCGAGCCAGCCACTTTCGCGGCCAGGCAAATGTGAGGAGCAGGGCAGGGCGAAGTTCAGGCAGACTCAACATCAGGCTTTACTGACGAAAGATCTGGGAACTGGCGGCTGTGCGCGTTGGTTGCGTGTCCTCGAATGTCGCCTTTCTCATATCATTTTTGGACTGATATGACTGATTTAGTTTGGATGTGGACCCCTACCCCGGCAATCCAGACCTCTGCGGCCCTCGCAATCTCATTCCTTTCTAGCAAGCCGCACTTCGGCCCTTGTCCAATGGGACAGCAAAAGGGGGCTGAACGTGAATGTTGATTTTGCAAAGCAGCAGATTGCCCAATTGCGGCGGGGTCTCATTTTTGTTTGTTGGGACTGCTTCAGCTTGTCAAGCCTGATGTTGCATAAAAGGAGCAATTGCAGTTTCTATAGCTTTGCTTTTTGTAACAGTTGCGATGGGAGCGCCAGGAATGTCGAAGGAGCCAGCATTCGCAAAAGTATTGGCAATGTAAAGCAAGGGCTCAAGTCTTCGGTGGTGACGTGCAATTCGATTGGCTCAGGCTTCTGGACAATGCCAAGCAATGATGTGAAATGACGCATCGTTTGTCAGTTGTTTGGCAAAATCGGGAGCGGGGCGGTTTCAGTCTCGAGTGTTTGTCATAAACGTGAATGATTTGGATCACGTATTCGTCACCTGGAAACCGATGGAAATCAAATTTCACAAATCCCCCACCACTTTTTCCAGAGGAATAGTGCTCACCTTTGGTTCGCTTTGCTACAAGGCGTGGTACGGATTCCTGAACATTGTCTAACGTACAAACCGTGGTAAATCGCCGGTTGGTTTTCCGTTTTGCACTTGCAATGTCTACCTGCAGCCTCCAAAGGCTGCTCGATTTCAGGTTGTTTCAGAAAAAATAACAGCTTATTCCTTCCCTCAGCCAAATGACCATGATTTTGCTCAAAGGCCACATGCGACCTCAAATTTGCTCAATTGAGCTATAGGGGAACCGCGCGGGGTGCTTTGTTTCGCGGCATTCGAGGCCTGCGAGCCCAACCCCTGCGCCGCCCCATCGAACGTGGCCAATGCCCTTGGCTCCGGCGCCTGCGAAGAGGGACGCTCGGTACAGCGAGGTTTTCAAGCGCCAAGTGAACGGAGCGGACCAGTTCTCTTTGGTGCATTTTTCCAGGGAGTGATTCCAATTTCATTCTTTTCAGCCATGGTTCTTTTCAAAAACCTGCTGTTCCCCAGGGTTTTTGGTGGTTTTCTAGATCCCTGGAAAGAATGGGGAAGTTACCCCTAGAATTTTGCCAAGGGAGGTTAGGACTGTAAGACTTTTTGCCAACTAATGGGTTTTTCATGAAACCACTCAAAGTTAAGCTTTTAGCAGGGGAGATGAAAGCAACCGAGAGTTTTCCCTCTATTCGAGTAAGTGATTGGAACCACATACTGATTACCCGGTTTCTGTGTCTTCGTGGTGTCGCATTGTGGCATTGTGGCGGTGTGCTGTTGTGATGTTTTGGTGTTGTAGCATTTTGGTCTTGTTGCGGCGTTGAGCCGTCATGGCCTTGTGGCGCTGTCGCTTTGTGGCTTTCTGGAGTTCTTGTGCTGGTGGTGTATGTGGCGTCGTGCCTTGGGGTGTGTCGTGTCTTGCAGGCATGCACTGAAAAGCATCAAGAGCTGAGGAGGAGACCAAACAGCAACAGCCACAGCAAAACAAGAAGAACCACGGCGACCAAACAGCAGCAGCACCAGCAGCAGCTGCAACAACTGCCTCCAAGTAGCATGCCAGATGATGACTTGCATGTCAAAACAGTGGGTTCAGCCGCACCACTTTGGGGGTCAGGCTTGCATTGCTTTTGATACTGCCGGTGTGTGATGACGTATGGTTGTTGGGTACATAATGTTTCTGCGTGCTAGCATGTTTGCGTAAGTGTATATGGGTTTGTCGGTTTTGAGGGTACCCCTGTTTTGGTGATGTTGAAAACAAACAAAACAACTAGAAGGAACGCCACCGTACTTTGTCTTGGGGGGGTCTCCTGTAAAAAACAGCCGTATATGCAAGCTTTCAAGTGGTCTTTGCCCAGCTCCGCATTTGTTTTTGTGCGCTCATATGCAAATTTGCGTGGACAAAATTGAGCACATGTGTGCTTCACCGAGCTCCCCGTTTTCTCCTGTGCCTGCCAACAAAGTTACACACAGTGTTGTGGCGTGCGTGTGTGTGTTTTTTTGTTGTTGTTTTTGTGTCTGTGTCTGCGCGTTTGTGTGTGTGTGTGTACTTGTTTGTGTATGTAATTGTTTGTTTGTTTGTTTGTTTGTTTGTTTGTTTGTTTGTTTGTTTGGCTGGTTGGTTGGTTGGTTGTTTGTTTGTTTGTGTGTTTGTTTGTTTGTTTGTTTGTTTGTTTGTTAGTTTGTTAGTTTGTTAGTTTGTTAGTTTGTTTGTTTGTTTGTTTGTTTGTGTGTTTGTGTGTCTCTGCGTGCGTCTGTGTGTGTGTGTGGGTGTGTGGGTGTAAATATGTTTCTGTCTGTGTCTGTGTCTATGTCTGTGAGTGTGTGAGTGTGTGAGTGTGTGAGTGTGTGAGTGTGTGAGTGTGTGAGTGTGTGAGTGTGTGAGTGTGTGAGTGTGTGAGTGTGTGAGTGTGTGAGTGTGAGGGTGTGAGTGTGTGAGTGTGTTTGTGTTTGTGTGTGTGTGTGAGTGTTATTGGTGTGTGTGTGTGAGTGTGTTGGTGTGTTGATGTGTGTGTGTGTGTTGGTGTGTTGTGCTGACCGTCAACCTGAGGAAGAAAGATTGGACATGGTTCTGACTGCACAGCTCAGTGCGCCGAAGGCACTCTGCAACCGCCATCCTGTTATGAGCTCTGCTCGACTCGAGGCATCCCATCTTGCGGTGATAGATCATTCCTTTGGTGCATTTTGCCAAGGGATCTTAGGACTGCAAGACGTTTTGCCAACTTTTAGGGGTTTTGCACTAAACCACTAAAAGTTAGTCACTGTTAGCAGGGGAGCAGATTTTGCAACCGAGATTCATTCTCTACATTTCCGTTGGTTGCATGTCCGCGTCGGGTGGGTTTTGCCATTGGTGCTGGGCCCATCGGGTTCTGCACTTGGTTGTACTCACTGGGCGCACCACATGTCTGACTTGAGATGAAGCTCAGGGCTGGCGGTTTAGGTGCAGGGCAAGGCTTGACGTAAAGAGACTTGGTAGGATTCAGGGCTTTGGTACGTGTACTGTTTTGTGTGCTAGGGCCTTAGGGTCGAGGCGAGTTTTAAGGTTTAAGGTCTTTGGGTATGGGCAGCTTCGGCGTTAAGCATGCCATCATGTTCATGTTTCAAGCATTTTGCCTCGGGCCGGGGCAAAAGAGGTTAGATGCAGCAGTTTAGGAATTCGGGTGTTAGGGTTCAGAGTTGAATTTGCACGGTGGCGTCGGCCACAAACTTGGAAGCTCTCGCTAAATGTGGCAACCTGGTGTTGATCAGCAAGCACCTGTGCAACCTTCAGATGCACCAGGTCAGCTACATGTAGCAGCTCTATTCGCCCTTTGGATCACTTGAACATCACTTGGGTCGCCATGGTTCATAATGGGTTTCCTTGTGGGATGGTGTTTCTTGACAGGGGGGGGCATGTAGGTTTCAGCTCGGATCTGATGTGGTAGGCTACAGCCCGTCGGCCGCATCCATGTCTTGCTCTCTGGGCCAATTCACACCCAAGAGCTTCACATGAGACTTGGCGGCTCTTTAGGGTTTTGAGGCATGCGAGCTACGCCAAGAGAAAGAGAAACCAGAATCATGTTGCTTCAAGTGAGTCACATCGCCAAAAGATGAGGGACACATATGTGCTTGCTGCTTGCCCGATTTGAATGTTTGTATAAAGCTTTCTTTTGCACGCATTGCGGTGTAGTGAGGTCAGGGCATGCGTTGGTATGATCCAAGATCAGGGCCGGATGGTATGGCAACTGCAACCTTGAGCAGAGATTGTTTTTTGCCCGGCCGGTTGCCATCCAAGGCGACCCAAAGCCCTGTTCTCCCCCGGAGATCCTCAACGCTCACGGCGATGGCCCATGCCAGGAGGGGTCCAGCTAGGGGAAGCCGCACGGCGATCTTGGGTCAAGACACAAAGCGCTGTTTCTCGATGTGCAAGATACTAAGATACTGCGGGATGCTACGAATCCAAAAAAAAAACGCAGCAGTTGGGATGGATGGGACGAACCACCAATCCCAGCTGGCGCGAGGCGGATTTTGTCCATGAGGCATGCGCCCGGGAAGGATCCCAACTCGAAATCGGTTCTTGGGTAGCGATTTTGGCGCGCCATCCTGACTGCAAGAGAACGCATTCGCAGCGCCACAGGTGTTGCGCTTTGCGGTGTAAAGGTGGCTGATGAGAAATAGCGGCTATTATAGTGACCAGAGACCATGAAGCACCAAGACCATTGACCATTTCGGGTCATCAGAAAAGCTCGGGACTTGGCTATTGACCCTTGAGGGACTTTGACCATTTAGGACCTTTGACAAAAAAATGACCATGTAGGGTCATCAGAATAAGGCTGTGGGTCAAGAATAGGTACCCAAAATGGCACCCTGGTAAATGGAAACAACGACTAAACCTTTGGAACAACGAGCATTGAGTCTTCGCCCGTTTCGTACAGCTTGTGCCTTGGCGACAGGAGGGCGACTCCGTCGCCTCGGGTGCCTCCTGCACACCTCGCTGTGCCGAAAGGCAGGGAGGGGCCATGTTTTGTGTTGGTGTCCATATTTTATTGGATTGTTGTTGGGTTTAAAGGGTTAAGTTGGGCTCCATAGTTCATTGGGTTGTTTCCATTTCTTGGTGTTGGCTTCGATATTTGGTGTGGCCACTTGTTGGTTGCTGTTGGGTTTACAGGGTTAAGGCAAACAACCACATTTTTGGGCAAATCGCAGCGCAACTGAGTATCGTTGTGCTGCCACTGGGCAATGCTGCCAGCCTTCAATCGAGTCGACTGCAGTCGATTTGGCACGGACAAGGACTTGTGTCCACAATCATGGCGAGGTATCAATTCAGGGTCTTGGCCTGTGGATTTGCCAACAACCTCTGTCAACTTGCGTTGCAGGGAACACCTTGGCTTTTATTGCTCTCGGACAAACTGCACTTGTTTCTTCCAAGCGATCCACTGTTTTGGGGTATCCACCTTGACTCGCTTTCCCCCGAGGAAGAGAAAGCTTGCAAGCAAAGATCCAGCGTTGCCAGGTCGCTTTTCGGGCAGTACACCAAGGTTATGTCCAAAATGACCAATCGCAAGCGTAGATGGTTTGGTTCTGTCGATTTCCCTTCAGAAAGGCAACGGAGCCCTTGCAAGAGCCGGGGGCACAAATGCAATGTCACAGACAAATATGTTGCGGTCCAGAAAAAATGCTGATGTTTTCAAAGATGGAGGCATGTGGGATCTGCGGCCGCCCTCAAGGCTTTGACACGACTGTGGCCTTCACACCGCCCTTCTTCAAACGGAGGGTGTCTCAAGCGATTCCCCCCTGGTGTCCCTTGAAAGACCAATCAGCGGCTGCATGTGGGTGTGTCTTTTCGGGGCAACTCCAACTTTGGGGATCCCCAGTTTTGAGACAAACCCCAATAAGACAAAGTTTCAAACACATGAAGGACCCTTCCTTCCAAGACAAAGGTGTATCGAGTGGCCGATTCTCCCGAGCCCCTAAAAGAAACAGTTTCAAAAACAGCTTACAAGTACACATGAGGTTCAGCCGAGGGAATCAAGTCCACCCTGGCGTTCACCTCAAGTAGACTCTTTACAACAACTGGCTGTGGTTGTCAAAACCAATGGGGTCCCATTTTGGGGTAGGTGAATTCACCACCCATTGTAGAACCAATTTTAGTGGGGATTGGAATGTTCACTGGGGGTACGATTTGGATGTTGACCCACACCCAACTGACGGATGCTTCGAAGCGAGGTACGCGCCGGACCGGGGCTTGCAGTGCCGCCTGGGGGTCTTCAGCCCCAAGGCCTTCAGCTGCGTGCCGAAGCCCTGCCCCGCGCCCAAGGACGGATAGGGCGGGAAGGCAAGGGGCTGGGCATGGTCCATGGGGATGTCGTTCTTCGGAAAATAGCCATAGGTGTCCTTTTTAGGTGAGTTTGTTTAGATGGCGGTTTTATCCCATTTACCAGGGCCATCTATTTTGCCAAGGGGCCACCTATGAGGGTGCCCTTTTTTTTGTGGGATTTGAAGGGAAACCAAAGGCAAGCCACCATTTGGGGGGGGGTCCCCTACAAAAAGGGAGACCAACGTGATGTAGGGTCTATCGATTTGAAGAAGGGACCACAAATTAGGAAGGCATGATTCCCCTTCCTCAACAAATTGAGAGGCACTGTTTTCAAAGGTATGCTGTAGTTCGTGTAGTTGGTCTTTTAGTTGTTGTCTTTAAGCGGAACGGCTTCTCAATGTGTATTTGGCTTGAAGCAAAATTGGGAACTGGGCTCAAGGAATGGCGTGCGGATGGTTTCAAATGCATCCCAAGGTTGTGTGGAGACACACAGGTATTGGGAATGTGGGTTTGTCCCTTGAAAAGAACCTTTTCAGTTGGTGCGCTGGAGTCCTTGTATGTGGGCTAAGTCAACTTGGCTCGTCAGAAATCTGCGACCTGACTGGTTGGATTGAAATGCGACAGCCTTTGACAAAGACGTGCAAAGGAATACTCGATGATACTCGCCTTTTGTTGCGTGCACATGGGGCAAGAGATTCCCACTGAGCTCCAAACAGCTGTCCATGTTTAGAGGAGTCTCTTGGTCTCAGACCCAGATGTGCAGATCGATCCGGTCGTGTTTTCTGGTCCCGCCAGGTGAAGCACTCGGCCGCAGAGGGCGCCTGCAAAGAGGGCTCCAGCGTCAAGCATGGCGGCGACTCGGCCATGGAGTTCTGTTGCAGGCGGAACTGGCCATGGGCATATCCGATGGCGAGCCATTTTGGGGTGGATGAACATCCATTTGCCACCTAGTTTGATGTTCATACAGGGGCACAGGGCGTTGACCCACCGCCATATGGACGCGGCAAGAAGGCCAAGTTACATCCAAACTCCAACTCACAGGGCCACCGTTGCACGTGGCACACTTCCGGTGGAACATGACAAATGCGCCCTTCGCTTTTTGCCGCCCTGTGGTTGCGCCTGTCGGAAAACCAAAAGCATGCCCTTTCACCTTTCATGGGTATGTGCCAAAATAAGGGGGAACCCCCCAAAATGCTGGTTTCCTTCTCGTTTGCTGAAAAGGGTGCCCTCAACACAAAAACACGCCCATCCCGTTTCGCCCGGCCGGGGTTTCCAAGGCAAGTGCACGGCGCAGTGCCTGGCGGGCTATACTCCAACTCATGACCGCAGCCGGGGGGGAGGCGTAAGCCCAGCCGAAAGCGGGCCGTGTTTTGTTTCTCCCTTTTTTTCCTTCTTTTTTAATAGATCGTTTGATCCTTGTGCAGGGAATGTTGGGACCAATCCGTCAAAGTGCAATCGCCTGAGCTCTTGGCCAACCTGTTGAGGCTTGAGATCACGAGTTGCCTTGTGCTCCCATTCAATCAATGTGCCTGCATCGTGCAGCAATGAGATGACAAGATCAATTTGTAGCACACGATATGCTCGATATGCTTGCAACATGCAGCAATGCGCTTCAGCATTGGCACGAGGTGCATGAAGGGCAGAGAGGAAAGCAAACATGATGATTGTGCCTGGAAATACTCAGCAACGATATGGGGAAGCCTCAAAAACAACAACTTTAGACACCCCGTTTGGAAGACGCATCGCTTCAACTTCAGTTGTGGTTGCTTATTTGATGCACCGCACACACACACACACATACTGATTTTCTGCATCCAACGCTGGAGTCAATTCCCGGCTGCCAAACGTTTGTGTCCCTTTATTCGCTTGAGGTGAGCGGATTGGCCAAGCCAGAGATACTTGAACAGAACATGAGCCACAGTGAAAATCCGAAGTGAAGCTTAGTAAGGGACACTCCCAGCCATTGGTAACTCGTTGAATGCTTTTGGGTTCACCATTCTTGCGCCAGGTTTTGAGTATGACTCACATGATTGCAGGACGTCCTGCCGTGCTCTGCTGAGTGGCCGCCGGCTTAGCTGTCAGACGAGAGCGCATCAAACCAGAATGTGGCTCGGAACTTCCCAAGTTGCATGCACGGGGTATGCAAGGACACCTTTAAACCAATGGCCTGTGTGTCCTCTGCAGTTGTTGCAACTCGGTTGGATATCTTAGGGTTCCCACATCTGAGCGTTTGATACTTTGATCAATACGCATTTCATGTGTCTTGAAACTGGCACTGCTTGAGTCTCTAACCTTACGGCCAGCTGGGTGCCCACGATTCAAGAGTGGCATTAAAAACACATGCACAACTTAACGACAATAATACAAACAAAGATGTACATTTAAATAGCTGTCCAATGAATATTATTCAAAGCATAGCATTTTGTTATGTTGTTTGATGACATTTCAGAAAATATGTGTTTTGTTCGTTCTGTTGCCATTGATTTATTGAATGAATAATGTAACAAACACACATAAAAAGCAAGCACGACATGAATATACACAACATAATTAAAGACAACATCATGTGATATGTTCGTTTAATGGTTTTAACTTTGTTGATCAATTGAAGGGATTAACAAATAGCCTCGATGTTTGCCTGGTTGCAGCTCTTTATGCTTGGGGCCCCAGGTTCTCTTAGGCTGTAAACCTACTTGAAGGATGGGTTTTATGTCAGTGGCGTGAGGGGAGTAGGAGCCCTGCAAGGGACGGCTGCGCCAAGCCGATCGCATTTCCAAATGGCAGTGCTCGCTCTTTCGGCGCACCCAAAGGTGCTTGTCAAGTATGTGCCAAACACTTGACATAGTTGACCCAGAAGCCAAAAGTCTCTTAGGTCCCAACGCAGAGTCATGTTGAGTCTCCACAGAGCCTATTGGGGGGGGGCAGGGGGAGAAGGTTCGCAGATTCCCACATCAAGCACCCAAACAAATCGATCATGTACAAGGACTGCTTCAACTTCTGGCCGCTTTCTGGCGTTTTTTGCTGCAAGTTGATTTTTGGCATCGAGAGGCTCCGGACTGAGGCTGACCCCACAGACCTTCAAGTGCTTGCCGAACCCCTGCGAGGCGAAGTGTAGTGGCCACACCTTGAGGTAGCTGTGTGGTTGGCGGTTGCTTGTCTTAAGTTGCGAACATAGGTGTCCTTTTTGGTTGTTTTGCCGAGTTTTGCTGGCAAAACAGATGGCACTGGTTTACCTGGTGGTTTAATCATCTACCAGGGCCATCTATTTCCCCTAAAAGGACACCTATGGTTGCGAATGTTTGCACTTCCCGTGGTGTGGAAAAAGTAATGCTTCAGGGCAAGACTTGCACGAGAGCGGCAGCACGCCATCTGCCTGCGCAGGTGTCTGACAGCATCAATCACGTGTCCGACTCGGGGCATCGGGCTGAGAGGCATTGCTTGCAACAGCTTGCAAGTTGCAGGTGTTTGTAGCTTGTAAAGCAGGTGTTGTTTGTTGCATTGTGTGTGTGTTGCACCGCGCAACTTACAGCCTACAACCTATGTTATGTATCATCTCAATGGTCAATGTTCAGATCTAACTTGGAAAAGTGCGGCTGCCGCTGCCCTAAATATAACAGCAAACGCAGCTACTGGTGGCTGGCAGAGCCACTTAGTGGCAAGTCGCACAAACGCAGAGAGTTGCTTGAGGATAGGGCTTTTGAATTCCATTCTCGCAGTGATCCGTTCAGGCGGTGTGAATTGGAGGCCATGGGTTTAGGCCCTTAGGTGTTGTTTGCTAAGCGCACGTGCCAAAACTCGAATCGGGGTACAATGCTTCCAGCAAGACAGAGTCTCGGCGTATTGTCATCCCCTTTAGAAGCTCGCAGATCCGCCTATTTGGTGTCGACCTTTTTTAGAGCAAGTAGACAGCGCCTATTTTTGGTGTCATCCGTTTGCAAAATCCGTGGGAAGTGTGTGGGGGAAATCCGTGCCGACTCCTTCCTCGCCTCGAGGCCTTGCGTGGAGGCCACCACCAGCGAGGGCAAGACCTTG
This sequence comes from Effrenium voratum, assembly GCA_963377175.1. NCBI lineage: Eukaryota > Dinophyceae > Suessiales > Symbiodiniaceae > Effrenium > Effrenium voratum. Next base: position 206,727 of record CAUJNA010003874.1, read on the forward strand.
GTCGCCCATGGCGGGAAGCCCAAACGAGCGGGCCGACGTGGGTCGACGGTGGGGCAACATGGGGAGGCGTCTTTTTGGAGGGAGACCGCCCTCAAAACGGTGGTTGTTTCCTTTTGCTTTGGCTTTAAAACTACCAAGAAGGGGGCACCCTCCAAACAAGACAACCCAAATGTTGGGCAACTAGGGCTCATTGGAAAGAACGCTTCGCCGGGCGATTTTTTGCCGGGTCAACTCTGAGTGAAACTGGGCACTCCACTTTGGATCATGCTGAACCATGTGACGGATGGTGTTTGAAACATGGGGGGCACGTTTTCCACCCAAAGACCGGGGTTGGAAGTGGGCCGATTCGCCAAATCGCTCAGGTGGGAGGTGCAGCACCCAGTGCATGGCAGGCTTCCAACCGAACGTGGGGGCCCCGGGCCTCGTTTCGCTTCGCTGTTAGAGATGGGGGGCGGGGGGTGAGGCCCACTGCCCCAGGTGCCTATCCCCGGAGGGAACTGGAACCCTGTGGTAGTTGAGGTCGTTGTTGGTCCCTGGATCTATTCCGGAGAGAATCCAATATGCCAGTGTGGATGATTGGAGGATGGATTGTCCCTGGTGGATTGTCTTGTGGATAATCCTGTAAGCGGCCTGCTGAGGCTCTTTTGTCACACGCTATCACGGATGATTGTGATCTACAAAAGGGGCCCTTGAGCCAAATGTTGCGGGAGATCAATGGTCTGAAAAACAGAACAGAAAACAGACAAAGTATGAAATACTATTGGCTTCATGGCCTTTGGCCGTAGCCTTGATGTATGCCGTAGCCATGTGTATTAAAAATGCCGGATTCATCCTTTTCCTGCTCGGATGAAATGTCTTGGCCTTCGAAATGGGAAACACTATGTACTGCTTCTTTTTGGATACCTAGATGTATCAAAGGGTGATGTACAACGCTATGTACACGCGGAACGATTGTGAAACTATTGACCCCTCACTAATGGTATAGTCTTGTAGACGACGAGGATCAATCGTCTGAATTGTTCGTGGTGCTGAACGTATGAATATTCATGGTCAGTCGGATCGACGATACCATCGGCGGCTGCTGTCGGATTGACTGCCATAGTCCCATAATCATTCCAGGTCGAGGTGCTATAGTCCTTCCACTGCTTCTGATGTCCCCGCTGCTTGTTGTAGTCCTTGTACTCCTGCGGGGTCCAGGATGATTGTTTCTTCTTGATGTACTCCTGGTATCTCTCAGAGCTGCGTTTACTGGTTGCAGATTTGCTGCGGATGTAAACCATGAGAGGACTGTGGGAGTCGGAGTCCTGCGAGCCATTCATGAACATTTCATTGTTCACGTGCAAATAGCGCTCTGCGGATGAGACCTGGTAATCGAATATGGCCTTGGTTGGATGGTTCCGCATGAATTCCAGTTGTTCATCATCCATGCCGTTCATCTCGTCGTTCCGGAAATCCTGCTCGATGTTCGTTTTGCCCCATCCAAATACGATAGTCATCATCACATCTGGGAATGTTCGATCATATCCTGATCCACATTTCATGTACAGGTGATGACGGACAATGGATTTCAGGGTGCACGAAGTCTCCATTGCATACTCCATTCTGTCCACGAGTGGCAAATTCTTCGTTTCATTCCACAGTCTCTGATATGCTCTCATGAGGATGTTCACGAGACCGTTGGCCGGATTGTAGACGTGCTGGAGTTTGCTGTAGGTGTTCGCTGATTTGTTGGCGTCTCCGGTGATCGCATCGCATCGGTACAAGGTCACGAGCGGCATGATTGCATTCTGAAGATCTTCCTTTGCTGCTCCATGGCTAATTGAAGGATGGATGTGGAAGACTCCAATGGTTGCGAATGGGAGATCTGCCCTCGTTATGTGGCGGTCGTCATACTCGTGGAGTGACTTGTTGGATGATTTCGGGATCATGCCACGAAACTCATCACTCTGCTCGATGTGGAGAACGACGATCTCCTTGTCTCGGCCATGTCCTTGGACAATGGTGCGTGTTGGCAATCTCGATCCAATGTACTTCTTGGATTCAGTAAACATGGATGGTCCTGTGGTTGCCAAGCAATCCGAGGTCGTAATTTCGTATTCGGGATCAGTGCAACTTCCTTCAGTTCCGAAGAAACATCTGAAAATTCCGAATGTGGTTCCCCAATTCTGGCTCCTTGTGGAAATGTGTCTTGCCAGAAGTTCCACTCGTGCAGAAGGTCCGCCACGGACAAAGCATGCGATCGGTCTGGATGACCATTGCTTGATTACGATGCCCTTGTAGCCGTATCGGATGAACGTCTTGATGAGCTCCCTGGATTTCTCATCATTAGGACTGAAGAATGCGTCTGCTTCATTCAGGCATCAAGATGTGTGCACTGTTCTGCATCATCATCTTTACGATCGGTCGATCCTTCATCGGCATGTTGTGCACCTCCCTGTTGTCCAGCTTTGGATTCCTTGCGAGGTTTCCATGGTTCAGGGTAAGCATGTTGATCGCTATGGATGAGGTGAACTCATGCATATTGAGATAGTCCACAGGAGGACGGTCGGTCGGCTGCATCAGCGATCCCAGGATATCGGCATAGGCTCGGATGATTCTCGGGTCATCATGTGACCTGAGCTTCTTCAATCCAAGCGGAAGCTTGATCGGATATCCGGATCCTGGTTGAGCTTGATTGTACTCGTCAATTGTGGGACATTCTCCTCGATGAGGGAAGTAGAATTCTTCTTCACCGAGATTGACATCGGGATCGACATGTGCCAATGAGGCTCTCTCGCACTCTGTCAAGTTGGGATGAGCTCTTCTCATGAAGCGGGTGAGGTTTTTTTCTGGTCCCCGCGAGCTCTTCCTCTGCGTCCTTTTTGTTCAAATCTGTTTCGAGATAGATTTCCTTGAGTTCTTGGATGAACTCATCTAGGTTCTCTGAATTGTGATATTCCACGATGACCTTTGGCTTGACGGATCTTTCCCCGGAGGGTTCCATCATCTCTCCTTCAGTTTCGTCCTGATCGGTGGAATGTCGTCTCTTCTTGGTCTCAGAGGAAGTATCCTTTTCCTTGCTGTGCTTGGTGGAATTCACATAATTGAAGAAGGCATCAGCCAATTCGCGGATCTTGGTGTCGTACATCTCGTAATCTTCATGATCGAGATGCTTCTTCATGATCCACTTGTTGCTCGCCATGAGGCTGCCATCAGGTTCAAATGCTGCAACAGTGTGTCTTGCCTCAATGGTTTTGTCTGTCAACGCTGTTCGCTCTTCGGAGAGTCGGATGCCATAGTCTTGGTCCTTGAGGAATGCAAGGATCAACAGTGCATCTCTTCCTGCTGGCACATGGGTCAATGCGGCTTCTGACTCATCGTCGTCGAGGATGACGTCATCGATGCATGCCATGTGGACGTGCAGTCTCCCCGAAAGGTTTGACTGGGATTTCCCAGTTTTGAGCCCGTGATCCATGATGCTGTAGAGCTGATTTCCATAGGTTGCATGGAACATGAATGTGATGGGCTTCTTCGAGAACGGCTTGATTTTTCTCTCTTCTTCAATGGATGGTGGTGCCGGCCTTCGCATTCTGTGCTTGGGCTGAGCTGTGCCTTCATCTTCATGAGGCGCCTCGGATCTTGACGGACGCGGACTTGGCGGAATGGATTCCGTTGGGAGATCATAGTCCGGTTCGTCGTGATGAGGCTCTTTCTGCTCAGAGTACAGGGGTCGTCCAAAGGATTGGATCTCGACTTGTCGTGTGTGTCCGCTGTTGCATCTCACATAGAACTCCATCTCTGAATCAACATAGAATTCCTTGCCATCGGGCCTGAGTGCATTTGTGCGGATCTTGTGTTGAGCTTATCGATCCATCGATTCCTTGGAACAATTTCTCCCCGTGCCTTGCGCTCCTTATATGACCCGTCCACGGATGGAAATACGAACGCAATTTCGAAACGTGATTTTCCATAGCTCGGGAACATAGCCATCAAGAGAAGTCCTGGCTTATTTCCAATGAAGTTCCTGGCATGTGTGATGCAGGTCAATGCGTCAAAGCTCGACGGATCCATCAGGACCCATTTCCACTTGTCGTTTGCATTCCTTATGGATTCCATGCCTTGGATCATGTCGAAGACATCCGGAAAACCATCTGCTCATTCTCTCAATTCGCCAGAGGATGAGATCTGTGATCTGTTTCGCCTTGGATGGATCCATGCGGAAGTATTTGCAAACCTGTTCGACATTCTGGACGGTCTTCTCGAGATCAATGTTGCCGTTGTGGCATACCATCGGGGTGATGTCGGTTCCGTAAACTTCGGATTGAGCATTGGTGTAGCAGCAGATGCTGTAGACCTTCTTGATGAAGTCCATGTATTGCTTCTCTGCATGAGATCCTTCACCTTGGAGTGTTGGATGCCAGTAATCGTTGAATCTTGCCTTCAACCAGAATACCTTAACTCCATGTGGTCTCTCGTGCTCAGGAACGAAGTGGAAGTCCGGATTGACATCGAGGATGGTTGAGCATTCCTTGTAGTACTCGTACACAAAATTCAGGAATTTTGAGGTCCTGGGTGTACGGATTCCTTCTGGAGACTGATGTTTGTATCCGATCCATATGTTACAAACCACCGATCATTGGATGTGAGGACAGGCCGCATCACTGGTCGCCTTGGAAGTGCAGGTCGATCACCAGGATGATTGTCGGATTCCGTCTCTTCATCCAGGATGTTCTTTGGTGCTGGCGTGACCTTGGAGACAAGCCTCAATGCTGGTGGCGGTGACTTTGGAACAAGTTTCGGATGTGGCATCGCCTTTGACAAAGGCCTTCCTGCGAGAGGATGCCCTTCTTCATCTGAATCATCGTCGTCGGAATCTGGATCATAATCAACCTGCTCCATGTTGACATTCTCGGGTTGTTGAGAGGCGGATGGATTCTCATCAGCGACTTGCTCCATGGGGCAATCGGATGTCTCATCTTCCTCATCACGAGCAGGGGATTCCTTCAACGGTGATGCCCGTCTCTTGATCATCGGCTTTGGCACAGGTGCCGCATCGCCGGATCGTCCAAACATCAGGTTGAGAATGGGCATGTCAGCGAGGTGATCGAGCATACAAGATTGCAAAGGTCGGATTGGTTGTAAACCGAAAGTGGCTGCGGAGGCAGACACATATTTCTTGAGATTCAAAATGGGTCAAGTGCAAACACGCGCATCACGGAATTGAGGAATTGAAAATATGCAAAACGGAAAAACTCATGCATCAGAATTCGTGGACATGCGGATCATGCCCAGGTTCCCCAATAAGCAAACATGGATTCTGCTATACCGACTCCTGCAAAGGCAATGATGTCGGGTCCGTGCTTCGTGTTGTGTGCTAGCCACTCAACCAAGAATGCCTTGTTCTGCAACATGGTACGGAAGGGTGGATGTGCATCTACATTCAAGAGATTGCCGGTGAGGACGGCCTTGATGAGCTCGTCTGCTTTAGCTGAATGCTTGGTCAGCGAATCTGCCAGACAATCTTCACTTCGTACATGTGCAAGGTCGTGCATCTGTCCGCTGTTGCTTTCCTTTCTCAACATCTGGATCAAATGCATTGTTTCTTTCTGTTCCGGTTGATGTGTTGTGGATGCTGTGGTGACAAGATTGTTCGCATCAGTGCGGATGTGTACATCTGCAATTTCGTCCGTTATGTCTGACCAGAGACCGCGAAGAAATAATGCTGAACCGTAACAACGCATTAGTCCGTGCAACTCTGCAACAGTAGCGGACATGGTTGTGGCGGTGATCTTGTGCGTCTCATAGTCGACCAGTGAGCCTCTCGAGTTCGATGAGCCCTGGCGAAGATCTCTTTGTTCTGCAAGAAAAATAACATGCGCACGTTGGGATGAGTTATCCTCGTTGTTGCGATAGGATGCATCTGGATAGCCAACGATGCGTGTCTTGCCACGAAGGGGCCAGAACCTCATGCTAAGCGGGATGCTTTTGATGGTTCTGACTGTCTTATTAATGGCGCGAACGTCCTCAATGGTTGGTGATGATGCCTTGGATTGATAACCAATGTGGAATTGTGTTCGCGACTGTAACCAGTTGATCTGACCGAGGACACTTCTGTATGCAGTATGCATTTGTGGAGTAAGAGGAGTGTCGTCCTTCAGGTGTTTGTCAAAAGTGATCTCCTGCAGTTCGTCGATGGCAACGTTCTGATGAACATTGATGTACCAACCGTGCTTGTCATCTTGCTTCCATTGGATGCGCTGTCCTACGAAGAGGCAATCATTTTTGTCCTCGGAACCAACCTGAAAATCTTTCCGAAGTCGTCCCATGATTTCCTTCTCGAACACGTCATCCCCCGTCATAAGAAGATCATCTACATGAAGAGACAGTGCTCCATGAACTTGTCGATTCTTGGCATTGTTACCAGAAACAGGATCCATTAGGTAATCGACTGCTCCTTCTAGATCGAAAGTTGTGGATGATTTCTTTTCACTCACCAATGCGGGCTTCGGAAGCTGCTTGCCGTAGTACACGTATGTACAACGGTCTGCCCGGGTTGGCACTAGTCCGTATGAACGAAGTGCCGAATCAAGGATGTTCCACCATTGACGTGGTGCGTCATTCAGCCCGTAGGCAGGCTTCTTCATGCGCGCTCCAATGTGTGGTGGATATCCCATTTCAGGAGGTATCTGACAAATGATGTCACGAGACTGATCGTATGCTTCGCCTTGGAGAAATGCTGTCTTCAAGTCCATGTGGAATATATTCCAGCCTTTATTTGAGGCTGCTTGGATTGCAAGGCGGAAACCACTCCTGGATGCTGCAGGACTGTCTGTCTGCTGATCATTCTTCTGCTTGTCTTGGAAGCCTCGGAGGACCCAGCGAGCCTTGGTCTTCAGGAAGTTACCATCCTTGTCTCGCTTCAGGGTTAGGACCCAGCGACCGGTGACCCAGTTCCTGACCTGAATCTTGCGGGTATCGACTAAGTCGAACACTTCATTGTCAAGCCATGATTTGCACTCAAGCTGCTTGGCTTCAAGGAATTGCTTCTGATAAGCTCTTATTTCCGTGGCTGTAGCTTCCTTCCGCTTCTTGCCAATGAGTGCGGATGTGGATGAAGCCTTCAAGGATTCTTGCTTGGATGAATACAGAACTAAGAGTGCACGGTCATCGTCGGTCATGTTCTTGCATAGCTGGTCAACATGATTGTGATCTGTGTATTTCTGATGAGAGAATCCGCATCGGGGCGATGGGCTGAAGGTCCCTTTCACACGTCCAAGAAGGACAGGGTTGCCTTCGATATCTCTCGGAAAGGATCCGGTGTTCGCACAGATCTTCTGTTCGGCTGTCATGAGTGACCAATGCGCTTCATCTAGAACGAGATCAGCTTGGTGATCATCGTAGGATCTGGTCCTCTGAGAGTCTTCTGAATCTCCATCTTCCTGGTCAGTGTATCTCATGGTTCTTTCTGAACTTCCAGTGCCGGATGAGGTTGGAACATGAGGGATGAGTTCTTCCTCACTTTCATAGTGGACCGGCAAATTCGCTGGATTGTTCGGATTATAATTGGATGAAGATGCAGGATCATGTCTGGGAGACTGCCTAGGTGACTCATCATTGTCACCTGGCTTCTTCTTCTTCTTCCCAGTCTTCTGCTTCTTTGATGGACTGCCGGTTGTTTCTTCTTGCGCAAGTGTTGGCAGTTCAAGATCTTCATCTTGTTCTTCTGCTTCGGGATTTGTAAGAATCGCAGGTGGTGAAGGTACCACGACAGTCGGAAGAATTGGCTGAGATGATTGCGACTGTGACGGCAAAGAGACATCACCCCCCAGTCGACTGAGTCCACTTGAGGATGAAATGGACTGTTTTTGCCGTTTAAGCGCTGCGTCGTGTGGCGGTAGTGGAGGATCCACCGGACTGTCTGGTGACACACTGCGTGGTGCTGGCGGCATGGGATGATCAGGCTGATGTGGAGGACGCGGAGGAGGATCTGACATGTTCTCGTCCGGAGGTGTTGGAGGTCTTGGATCAGGCATGGGATGGTCCGGTTGATCAGGTGGCTGCTGCGTGTCAGGCTGTTGAGGTGCATCCGTTGGATCCAACGGATCCGTCTCGATGGGCATCGGCTTGATGGCCGGCGCATCGGTGAACGACTGATGAACGGATGAAAACATCACAGCATGCCAAGTCTTCGGATCATACTTCTCCCAATTGCATTTTGATGCAGGCAAGACCCAAATTCTATTCAGCTGATCAGGCTGCCAGAAGGATATGATTGCATCGTCCGGAGGTGACGTAATAGGCATATTGATGCCAATGGTGTGGACGTATGCGGTGCATGCATCATACTGAGTGGATGAGATGCACAGTTGTCTCAACTTCTTACAGCCGTTCCACATGTTCTGACATCGCCAGTCAGTAGGATCTTGCTTGAAGATATCGATTTCAGTCCCAGGTGGGTACTGCTTCATCGTCTGCTGGAATCTCTGAACTGGCGGATCCTGGATCTTGTTGAACGGCAGGTCTTCTGACTGCAAGACTGCTGCTGGTCATGTTGAACTCCTTGTCAATGGCTTCCATCTCCTTTCTCAGGATATCAACCTGCTTGATGGTGAATGGTTCAAAAAGGTCCTCCAAGAGGTACACCTCATTGTCAAGCGGTTTCACCTGCAAGTGTCGTAAGAGGATGTGCGCAAGATCCTGACAGAACTGGTAAGGATACACCTGTGCCAGTTTGGTTCTGCTTCCGAAGGTACCAGCGTTTCCCTCTAGGGGTTGGTGTTCATGCTTGACTGAGCTGGAAAAATTTTTACACCTTCTGAAGATCGGTCTCATAACCTCGGAAGGTAAACAGTGCATCAAGCTCGTGGGCTTGAGACTTCTGAGCCCGGATTCAGGATCTTTTAGTCCGTATGCACAGAAATGGAAATCTCCCCAGGTCACGGATGGGTCTGAAAACAATTGTTGCATGCATTTCAGATACCATATCCTGGATGTCTGAGGATTTTCGATAATGAAGTATCTTCTGTGCTTCAACTGATGACGCGCAATGGATGCCACAAATTCAACCATGGGAAGGTAGCGTCTCCGCTTTTCCCCAACCTTTTGTTGGTCTTGCTGGATGTTCTGCATATTTGACCATGGTCCACAGACCGGTGCCATAAGGATGACATCAGGTGCTTGTTCCCTGATGATCTCCATGACCATGTGTCGTCCCTTGGATGTCATTACATCGAATCCTGTGCGGATGTCCACGGGAGTCCCAACCTTAAGACCTGATAGTGCACAGCATTGACTGAATCTGGCACTTCCTGCAAAGATCTCGAGAACGTGGATCTTTTCCTTACGTACACAATTCCAATGTGCTTGTTCAGGAATGGATGTGAGGCCCTCGACGAACATGTTCTCTGCTGGATGAGGTACTGCAGGTTTTGGAGTTGTTTTTCCCGCGATACGTAATGGCACTGAGGATCTTGGCTTAGGAGCTGGTGCGGATGATTCCTTTTTCTTGGTCAATTCCGGGTTTCCCCGGAGGGATGGTCTCATCCTTCCTGAGCTTCGTCATGTTAACCTTGATGAGTCGAGTCCCAAGATCAAGTCCTACCATCGCTCCTTCAATCGAAATGACCTCTCCCTTTAGCCATATTCCTCCCTTGCTTCCATCGGAACGAATCTTGGATTTGTCTTCCTGCCAGTAGAATACCTTGTCCTTCACCTGAAGAGGCTTTCAACTCATTCGGAGATTTTGAGCAAGGTCTCGTCGGATGTCCTCGGATTGACGTGCTTCTTGGAAAGCTTGCTTTGACAGCTGCTTGATCTGCATGGCTGTCATCTCTTCTTCATTCCTGTCAATCGTCAATTGAGTTGGTGTTGCGACATCGAGTTGGATGAGATCTGCTGGTCGTCTTCCGAATGCGAGCTCCAATGGTGTTACTCCCCCGTAGGTGACGGTCTGATTCCTGACAGTTGCAGCGGCCTTCACTAGCTGCCTGTATGTCACTTTCTTCAGTGTTGCAGGTGCAGTACCTGCTTTGATGGAACTTAGCATGATCTTGAGTTGTGCCTTCAGGAGTCGAACTTCAGCTCGATTTGGCCATGGTGTATTCGGTCCCAAGGATATCGGTGTGATGTCAAGGGACCGATAGAAATGTTCCCATGTATCTGTCATGAAGGCTTGATCTGCGACAAATGATTTGGGCTGCAAGTGGTACTGGTCAAAATAGTTCCTGAGGACAGTGATGTTCTCGACTTCTTGCGTAGTTGTCACTGCCTCTGCAGTGAGCAATGTTGTTGCTCCATCCAGGATGTGTTCTCCTGTTCCAAGAGGAACTTGACAGTGATCAATGAATGTCATGTCACCAAAGGTGTCCGCTCGAAGTCCGCTTGTCTTGCTTCGTGATGGTGCATGTTTTGCCACTTGGCAAACTTCACACTCACTTCGGATCTTGTCAAATAGATCGAATGTTGATTTCGGCAAACGAAGTGCTCGGGTTCTGAATCGAAATTGATCTGTTGTCATGTGATGATGCTTCAGGTGGAGTTTCTTCAACTCTTCGGGATTTGACAATCGCTTGTGGATTCTGCCTAGGGCAAGCGGAAGCGATGTCGGTTCTTCTGAGGATGGTGCGAAAGGATCTGGCTCAATAGTCGACCGGCCCCTCTTGTCGATGATCCTGTCTGCTGCCGATCCTGAACCTGCTTCTTCGTCCTTAAGCGAATTGTCCGAGAAGGTGAAAATGGTCTTACCTATCCACAGGTTAATCATTGGTTTATTTGCCTGGGATGTAAGTCTCCAATTGTCTTCCAAAATGTCTGGATCTCCACCTGCGGATGCATCAATGATTTCCGTGGTACGTTCTCGGCTAATGTGATCAGGATTGATTGGACATTCCTTGGCTCCATTTGGTGTGAACAGCGCCTTTCGGGGCGTGATGTGCACACGGATGAGCTGCTTGTTCTTCTTGTCAAGGATCCAATGGTCCTGCTTTTGAGACCCAATGATCTTAGGAGTTGCTAGGTCCTCCTTTGTCTCGGATGATTTTGCTGCACAAACAGTTTCGCTCTTGGTGAGATCCCCGGAGGGAAACTTGATGCTGTTATCATCGTCATAGACATAGTTGATGAGGCCCTTGTGAGCAATTTCTCCATGCGCCTTCACTCTTGCAACTCCAGCGAGATCGACGAGTGCATGTCCTGTACCGGATACTGGAACTGCTTGACGGTTCATGCCAAAGGCCTTGCATGTGATCTTGTCACATTGAGGTGTGTGCTCGATGGTCATGTAGAGGTTCCGCATCTGGCTGATGCTGAGAAGGATCGGTACAGTTCCTTGTTCAAGGACGTCGATGTTGGTACTGCACGGAGGAGTTGTGTGATATCGAAGATGCAGGGTCCAATTTACCCTGGCGGTCTCTCCGTTTGCAAAAGTGAACTTGGTCTCGGCCGGGATGTACTCATAGGAGATGATGTCCTTCATTGGTTCGATTGCCTGGGTAAAACGCTGGATTGCATGCCAGCTGCCCATAGATCTGGTACATCCATTGTCCAGAATCGCATAGGTCGGGTTGTGCTGAGGGTTGATGACAGGCGCCATCAGCTTTGTTGCCAGAAGGCTGTGATTTGTTGTTACGGACAGATTGTGTTCTGAAACTGTATCTGATTGGATCAGCTTCTCGTGGATGGCCTTTTTCCCAGGATGCTCATATGCATCATGGAATGCCATTAACGCTTGTCCTGTGCTGGATGTCTCATGGGATGAGTACCAGCCTTGTTCATTCCATGTCCATGATTGATCCCAATCTTGGTCTGTCCAACCGGCATAGGTAGGCTCTATGGATGGTGCAGTCTGCTGGATGGCGGGCTGCTCCTCCGTCTTTTCTGCGGTGGCTGAACGTCTTGGATTTTCCTTTCTCCTGTCCGCACTCTCATAGGATGGATAACCTTTGTTTCCATCATAGGGGTATTGGAATTTTGATTTTCCTTTCTTTCCCTTCTTTCCCTTGCCTTTTCCCCAATATGCCTGGTCGTAGGGATCATAGTTTTCGTTGGCCATATTGGCCTTTCCGCCAGAACCGCTTTTTCCGAAGGGTTTAAAGCCACCTCGTTGGTGACTGCCCTTTTGCTTCCTGATTTTCCTTTTCCTTTTCTCTTCTTGAACTTGAAGTCCCGCCCCGACACTTTTCTTGCTATGAACGCATCGTTCTCCTCGAGGACCCAGAACGTCTCTTCACCGTTGTTTGACATGAATCCTTCAAGTCCTTCTTCATCCTCAACCCAGAAGCCTTCTTCTCCTTCGTATTCGCCTTGTTCGATGATGAAGAATGTGTTGCTTCGGCTGCCTCCTTGAGGTCGGATGGATGGATCTTGGATCGATGTCCTCGTCGTGATGAAGAGTTCATGGTAAGGCGTCTTCAGCATCTCATAGGAATAATTCTCAAGTGAGATGTTTCTTAATGACATTGCACTTGTCAGTCTTTCTCGTTGCTGATCTGACAACTCAATTTGAAAAATGAAAAACTGTGCAATGAGATTATCCCCGAAGGGAAATGCGTCCCGCTGTCTGTCCTGCATTCCTTGGATATACTGTCTGAGGACTGTCAGATCGTCCTCATTGAGCAGGGCTGGAGGCGGTGCTCGAACACCGGCTGCTTGCTGATGTCGAGCAATTGTTCTTGCATTTGCGTCCTGTACGGACTGTCGAAATGATGGAGACTGTGCCGTAAAGATTGGCATCAAGTCCATCCATGCTGCCTTCAGTCTCATAAGTAGGATTTCGAAATTTGAGGTAAAAATGTGGAACTCTTGGTTCTGCCTCCGATGATTGAAGAAACTGAGGAGTCTGTACAGACACACGTTGGTCGCACCTTTCAAAAAGTACTCCTTCAGCGTGTTCTTGAAATAGTTGACTTCTTCATCAGGATCTTGCAAAAGATCATTCTGGAGGACGGCCTTGTACATGTAAGCATCTCCAGTGAGTCTGCTCTGAAGCAATGGACCTCGCTTGGATGCTTCTACTGTGGTGATGGTCACCCAGTCGTCCACGAGTTCCTCGTACCTGAACCAGCTGACTTTTCCGTCGTACGATGGCGGCTGCTTGGCGGTCATCGATAAATTTAGTGTTTCCTCCGTATGGCTCGGCTTTGCCATACTTGTATAGGCTTCCATGAAGCCTTCTCCATCGGATGACATCTTCCCTTGGATCTCTGCGGAAAACCCGCTCCGCTACCACAGTCAACCACAAATTGAGGCCCACTGCCCAGGTGCCTATCCCCGGAGGGAACTGGAACCCTGTGGTAGTTGAGGTCGTTGTTGGTCCCTGGATCTATTCCGGAGAGAATCAAAATATGCCAGTGTGGATGATTGGAGGATGGATTGTCCCTGGTGGATTGTCTTGTGGATAATCCTGTAAGCGGCCTGCTGAGGCTCTTTTGTCACACGCTATCACGGATGATTGTGATCTACAAAAGGGGCCCTTGAGCCAAATGTTGCGGGAGATCAATGGTCTGAAAAACAGAACACAGGGGGGGGGTGTTTTTTTAAAGGTTGGTGCCCCCCTTTGGTTGGTTTTAAAGGGATGCCAAAAGGAAAATCATCCAAGGATTGCATGTCAGGGCAAAGGTGCTGATGTTTTCTTCAGGCCTGGTTCCTTTTGGGAAGAACCTCTGGGCAAAAGTTTTCGGAGAGCTTTGTTCAATGAAGATCAAGGACTTGCGAATATGCATCGCAGGCAGCCAAGCTGACCTGCGCAGCTGGAGTACTGTCGTGGACTCAGTCCGACTCAAAGGCGGCATCTGAGTTGTTCGCATGCCGGACAGAATACCCTGGTCCTGTCACGCGGAAGCCAAAGGGCGGTTGTTGGAACACCGCAAGGTTGAGGATGTTTGAAGAACTGGTTGGCCTAATCCCCCCGCAAGTACTTGGAGCTCAGCATGAATGCACCCCTGGCTTACTATCGGGTGGTGGTCCCATTGCAATGCCCCCACTTCAATTGCTGGAAATCCCATAACACTCCCAACTGACCCACTCAATAGCAGAAATGACATATGATTGCCATGTTTCTGAAGATTCCCCGTTTGGTTCCCGATTCGGGTTTCCCCCATACTCTGTCGAAGGAGTCCAGCGAACTTCCAGTGCTTGCCGCAACCTTGCCAGGCAGGATCCGCGGGGCGGACGGAGGGGGGACCTTGAAAAGCGGCGATCTGTTGCTGGCAAAAGGGGATTCAAGCTGGCTTCGAGCTGGGGCGGAGTAATCTGCTTCATGCATGCGACAAGTGTGTGCTGCATGAGGCCATGCTGTTATTACTCCCACATTATCCTCGTGCGGAAAACTCCCCGACACAGCGCAGATGATGTCTCCTGAGTCGTTGTCTCAGGCAAACATAGTGGAACCAGTCATGTCTAAAAATTTGTCTCTGCCATTACTAGGGAACATTGTGTCTAAACCGCAATGAAGGCCCCAGTAGTCTTATTCCTTGGCACTACTGTGTTGCTGTGCCAGAAACATCGGGATTGATCGACGAAGGTGACATTGTTGTATGCATCGACATAAATATGTTCGAATAAGCATTGACCATCTGAGCATGGTATGCCACGTACACTTACAGACATGCAATGATAGCATATATCTACAGAATGCGTACTGGGCTTGTGTATGTATAAATATAACATACTACATTCAACATGATAGCCCCACCCCTACCAACCAAAAAGAGCGCCGCTTCACCTTTGTTTGTCCTAGAAGTGCTTGGTGCATTCGAGGCATGACACGCTTTCCGTGGAAGCTGTAGCCCGTGCATGCTGCGGAAGTACTGTACCCCTGCATCTCATGTTCATATTGGCAGCACTGAGATGTCAGCGAGGCGATAAGAAGTTCTAGCAGACCTTGGCTGCAAGGAAAAGGATCTGGACACTTGTTTGAGATGTTTTGGGCAGCATGAAGTCTATGCTTGCCAATGGTTAATGTGGTTACACTTGCTTTTAGTTTAAGTCTCACAATTTGACCATCGACCATTTTCGCGGTGCCACGGTTTGCCTGTTGCACATTGCAAGAAGGATACCTGCACGATTTTCCTACGCTTTTCGGGGGATGCAGCTGCACATGTTCAACCAAAAACCGAGGTGAAGCTGCCGGACCCTTCAGCCAACGAAATCGGGAGAAGGCGAAAATGAGTTTCTGGCAAGAATCAGGCAAGATTGGTCAGAATCCAGCAAACTTAGTGAATCGTGAAAATCTGTCCAATTCCGTAAAGCCTGGAGAATCCGGCAGCGAATGTGCTTGAAACTGGGGTGAAAAGGCCAAGCCTTCTGCCTGCCCTGGGATACCCATGTTGTTTTTTTTTTGCCAGGCGCCGGAGGTGCGGAACCGGCAGGGCAGCGGCTGCCTGGACGGCGAGTCCGTGGTGTCGGGCCAGACGCTCTTATGAAACCGGGGAGGGCACGAGCCATGGACATGACTCCTCTTGCCCGCGCCTGGTAGGTGGTAGGTGGGCTATCCCAAGGTAGGATGTTTTTTTTTGAGAGGGCACCATGGCACCGTGGATTCAGAAAATCCTGCAGTTGTTTATGAAGATATAGGGAAAACATCTAAGTGGTGCGGGGGTTCGTCAGCAGGCTTTTTTTTGGCGGGAGACTTACATTGAAGCCAAGTGGACTTTGGGCTTAGAGGGGAGCCAAGTGGAAAGCAGCTGGACACCAGGGTGGTTTTGAGTTCAGTTGGAAAGCAAATCGAAGCCATGGCCATTCTCGGGCTTTCCTTTGCTGGTCCATGAGGTGTGACCCCAAAGGCCCAAAAGGATTGAAAATTGCCTCCATAGCTTTTGCTCAGAAAGAGCGACCCAGTGGGTTTGATTTAGAACCAAATGGACACCATGGGCATTTGAGGAGGTTGCCTTATTTTGAGAACGCACATAATGAGCAAGTTCGATCTGGAAGCACAAAGACCCTCAGCCGCAAATTGACATGTGATGCTAAGTTGACGCATGTTGCCTACATCTTGCTGGTCAAAGTAAAGTTTCAGGTTCCTGTACAGCCTCATGTCTGTTTCAGGATGAAGTGAACATCATTTGGACTCTGTGTGTGTGTGACTTCGGATGCTCAAGCATGATGTTTGTTCATGGCTCCAAGTTGTTCCCTCACAACTGAGGATAAGTTGCCTTTTGCCAAATTTGGATCCAAAGAGACCCCTCTGCTGAAAAACATGCGCATCGCGCTTAGCCAAGCGGATGTATTTTCTCGGTGCCTGAGAGTTGTATTCATGTTTCATGTTCGCCAAAAGGTTGTGTTTTTATCACCCAGCATTTGGATGCTACTGAAATGCAAGTTTGCAGTCGCACAAATGTATTCCCCTTACTTGGTTTATCTCCAGTGATGCCGAGGAGTTCCCTTTGTTATTTGGTCGTACCGTTCACCAGGGTGCGTTCCTACGGTTGGTGAAGTGTAGCAACTCCAAGATGGACTTCTTGCTGTTTTTTGTCAATTTTCAGAATCTGGAAATTACAATTCCCCCAGAAGCTTTAGCTGCGTTTGCGGTTCGTGAATTATGTCTTTCCCCAGAAAGCTGCAAACGGCATGCTTTTCGCTCAGCTCCGCTTCCTTCCTCGGGGGTGCGCTTTATGTGTTCTGGGCGAATTCTCCGAATTCACATCCCGATTTGGTGGGTGAATTAGGGGTTTTGCTGCAAATTGCAAACAAGGTGTCTGCTGATTCAAGGCATTTTTGTATTAGGTTCCCCTTTTTTCCGCTGTGGACCAAATCCGCTTCGCACCAAGTTGGTAGCTGGTTTGTCCCAGTACTTATGGGACTTCATCCATACCAATTGGTGCGTTTTGTGGATTTTGTCCATCACAAGACCCATGCCTTAGACAAGGACCCTGTTTGGTCGGTACTTGAAGGGAAACCGAAAGGACAATTGCAACCGTCGCCATTTTAGGGCACGATTGACTCACCCTTCCCATTTTGCCCCCTCCCCCCCCCAAAAAGAAAAGAAAAGAAAAAACAAAGAAAGAAACCCAACAGTTCAATTCCTATTTTGCGACACCCCCCCAAAAAAAAACAACAACAAACAAACACAAGCAAGAAAAGACAACGCAAGAAAAGACAAGCAAAACAAGAAAAGACAAGACGGCACACCGCAACCGTCCCCATCTTCCCTCCGAGGAGCTGCACGGCCCAGTGCCGGCGCGGGTATCGCCCCAGCGTGAAGGCCTTGGAATGCAGGGCCCAGGTCTTTTCGCCCGCCAGCTTCGAGTGCATCCCGGAGCCCTGCCAGGCGAGCGGTTTGGGTCGGGGGAACAACCGCGGTTTGGGTTCGGAGTTCGGCGCGTTGCTGCCGTCCTTTTCGGTCGCCAAAAAAAGGGGCAGCGTATAAGGTGTGTGTGTGTGTGTGTGTGTGTGTGTGTGTTTGGTCTGTTTGGTTCTGTTCATTGTTAGTAGGGGGCTGCAACAAACAGTTGTTTGCTACCAAGGGTTCCAAAGACACGCATTCGCCAAACTTGGGAAACTTGGCCAAAAAAGGGGGAAGCAACGCAACAGGCTTCTGTTTGCTTTTGAGTGGTGTTTCTCCCCAGCTGAAAGCTGTGGGGTCCCTGCCCAGAAAGGCTCTGGGGTAATTTGGGGTTGTTCGGGGCAGCTTTCAGGGAGGGTTCCGGAGGGTTCCAAGGTCCCGTTTGGTTTTTTTTCTCCGGGGGGGCTAGGGAAGCCCCAACCGCAAACAGACACATTGCAGTGAGTTTGGGGATGCGCATCCCCTGTTTGATTTTGCCTTGACCTTCACCTGGGTCGCACTCCTCTCTCTTTCTAGAGCCTCTTTGGCACCTTTCATGTGTGGGCCCGTGCAAGTAGAATGGTCACGTCCATGGGTACATGCGGTTGCATGTGTTTCCGTTTCGCCAGCTCGTTTGGGGTCTTGGAAACTCATGTCGTCGGGCTTTAAATCATGCCCAAAAGGGGTCCACGGGTTCGACACATACCCTCATGTCTACCACGATGTTTGGAGATCTGAACGGGGGAACATGTGTCCAAACGTGGGCCAGTTTGGGCCCGCCAGGAGTGTTTTAAAGGGAAAGCAAAAGGAAACCAACCGTGTTCCCCTATCTTGACACACGCCCAAATCTACGTAAGAAGCTGGATCTTTGCGCGACTCCTTCCGTATTTCAAAATTATGCTTCCAGCTAATCAATTTCCAGTAACATTGTCTTTTAAACTAAAAACTGAAATAACCAAAAATATCGAAGCACATCCTTAACATAGTTTCTTGTATGTTCTCCAACTAAACGTTGCATGGGAATATTGCATACGCTTGTCTTGGGAGTTGCGGAATCCAATATCTCGAGATTTGATGCCCATGGGCTACACTCAAGCTGACAATACCTGCCACGCGGCTGATCTTCCTCTTTTGTCCGTCTTCATTGTGTTGCAAGCTGAGGTGATTCTATGTGGGACCAGGTAATGCTTTTGGTGCAAGAGCCGTTGTAGACATGTAGACGAACACATATTGTGAGAATATGGCTCAGGGGATGTGATATATGGCCCATGGCCATAAATTATACTAGGAAACCACCTAAAAGTGATTGGTGGACATGAATCCCTACCCAAATGATGTCCACCAAAGGGTCCCTTATTAAAATCCATGTCCATATCGTCTCGCACAAAAAGTCACACACCCTCTCAACCATCCGCGAGGCTCCGTCCGATGTGGAGCATCTCGGCCAAAGTGGGTGTGTCTCCCAACGGGGGATTCCTCTTTAAAAAAAAGTAAAAGGTTTCCCTTTCAAGCAACCCACAAAAGGGGTACCCGCGAGACAGGCCCGACACACCCAGCATGATGATGTGTGTTTTCCTTTGATCCCAGATTTGAGGTTACGCGCGCTTGTTGTTTTAGTTGGACGGGTCAAAATTGGGACCACGCATTTGTAAATGCACCTTTCAGTTTTACCGTCTCCCCTGCAATGTGCATGGAAAACGTCTCCGGCGACTCGCTACCTGGACACAATGGTGGTTGCTCTGATTCTTGACTGTGGCTGGCAGAACGGTCAAGTGTTTGCGGTGAAGTTTCGACCCAGGAACGCCAAGTGCTTTGGCTGCAGAAAGCGATGGCTGGGAGGTCTGCAACTGGCCGCAGATCAACGCGTGAGGGAATACAGGTATATTTTAACATGGCAGCTTCGGATTGGGGGCCAATTCAACAGAAATGATGTCTCTCAACCTTTGACTAGGAAACCAGCCTGAGTGCCTTACTTTGAATCAGTCGCAATCATTTGTTTGCATTTGCGGGCACCATCAACCAGAATCTGAGAATATGACTTGCATAAGCCATGCTCATTGGGAGCGTGATTGACACGGACTCTGTTTGGAAGTGTCTTTTTGAGGGGTTTCCTTTTGATTGGCTTTAAAGGGAAACCAACAGGAAGCCATTTAAAGACACACCCATGTCCATCAACCCTTGGCTACCCAAGGTCCACTTCAAGGTGTAGCATTGGGAAGGCTATAGCTGCTTTTGTCTTCCAGTTGCTCAAGAATAAATGAATTGTCCCTTTGCTAAGGGAATCTACCCCTGGACATCTATCCCTGGACGCATTCTAAGGGAAACTACCCCTGGACATCTACGCCTGGACATCTATCCCTGGAAATCTATCCCTGGAAATCTATCCGTAGACATCTATCCCTGGAAATCTATCCCTGGAAATCTATCCGTGGACATCTATCCCTGGACATCTATCCGCTCTTTTTTTCCTGGGGACTTTTCTGGGTCCTCGGTAGAGAATCCCTTCGAGGCTCGCCCATGGCTCACCGCAGCCCTGCGAGGAAGGCGGGGGGTCCAGAGCGCGCTCTCGGGAGCGAGCTGTCGGGAGCGACACAGCCGCGAAGGATCTGTTTTTGGTGTCACTTTTTTGAGGCCACCCCGTGTTTGTGGTTTCAAAGGAGACCAAAATGGAAACCCGCCACGAACAAAAGCCACCCGGCCAATATCGTTGATCCACCTGATGGACATGATATGAAGATACGAGTGTGAAGGGAGCTCCATTGTGTTGATGAGTTGCTCTTCTCGAAGCAGCTCACTAGAGGAACGGGGGCAGTTGGGCTGTCGCTCCCAAAATCCCAGCCGTGCCAGGTTTCGGCGCTATAGCGGCGGGCGCTTCGTGCACTGCACAATGCCAGCCAGGCTACGCACCTTCAGTGCCTCTGACATGGCCATGGGTCAAAATCCTGTACCCCAGTGAACATCCCAATCCCCACTAAAATTGACTAAACGGGTGGTGCACCTACCCCAAAATGGTACCATTGGTTTTGACCCACAGCCACATGTTGGCCGTTTCCCGGAAAGGCCAGGCATTTGGTACAACCAGCGGGTGCCTTTTGACGCCAAACCGCAAGGGGGGTGCTCAAGCTATTCTTCGCGCAGCTGAAAGCCAACGCAGGTGTCAGGAAAGTTCGGCCGAAACTTTGGCAGGGTAGCAGCAATGGCTTGATTTATTAAAATCTGGGTTGAATTTGTTGACATCTAATTAAGCGAAACAACAGCCATGTGTTTTATTCTGCCAATGTAGCTGACAAACCGAGGCACTATCATTGCTGTGCCACGCGGGTGTCCTGTCGCCCGCGACCTTCACTTGCCCTCTGTCTGCACTTTCTGATTTCTTCGCTTCCATTTGCTTAAGAATTGTTTTGTTATTTTCCCTAAGTGGTGTTAAAGAGAATCTACCACTGCTATGCATATTTGTTGCTTTTCCAGGGGGCTGAAGCAAAAGGAAGTTCAACTTTTCCGAGATCTGAGGTGCTGCCAAATCCTGCCCGACCCCTCGAGGCATTGCCAACGTCGACAGCGAAGGTGCGGAGAGTTGCAGTTGATTGTCAAGTATCGACCGGCCACAGAATCCGCCACCAATGAGCTACATAGACAGTGCATGTGGATTATTTGAAGAGGAAGGATTCTATAGTCTCATATACTGAGATACATATATACATATTATTGCACATGCATACCGTCAGATGTGTTGGCATGCACACATGTATAGATTCCATCAGCACCCACTCTGTTCTTAGGTTGCTCTACATGGTTTGTTGGGTAGAGTAGGCCTATATGAGTCTGTCTTTTTTTTCAGGGGAGGGGGGGTAGGGTTAAATGGGAAACGAAGAGGAAAACCGCTGCACTCTTTTTTTGGGGTGGGGGCGGGTGGGGGGGGCGGGGGTTCCTCTGAAAACGCTTGAGCCACCCAGAACAACCTTAGCCATCGTCGTATTCCACAAGGTTTCGGGCGCCGAAGCCTGCGATCCTCGCTAGGTGCCTGCCAGGAGGTGGTGGAGGAGGACACGGAGTGGGAGCTGAAATGCTCCCTAGACTAATTGCGGTTGCTTTGACAGGGCTCCTTAACAGACAAATTTTGCCCATTTGAAGCATGGCTTTTTCCATAAAAATAAATGGACACCACCATTTACAAGGCAATATTCAGGTGTATCATGTAAGGATCCCTGTTTGAGCTTGGGAGGAATTTGAACCCCTTTTCTGGTCAAAGAAACATGTTTAAGGTGTCCTCTTCTGGTCGGTTGAGAGAGAAACCAAGGGCAAACAAATCCATGAAAAGGTCCCCGAATCTTCAGGACAGAACCAACGGTGTCCTTTTCTTGCTTGGTTGAAATAGCAAACCAAAGGACAACAACCATCCATGAAAAGGCTCTCGGATTTGTTCACGACAACAACTGGGTGTGTGTGTGTGTGTTGATTTGAACCCGAGGTTGGTTTAAACAGGCCAAAGCGAAAGCGGGCCCCCACATCAGTGGTCCCATATCCTATTTGGGGGCAAACCCAGCTTGCAAAATTGGTACACTGGATCCTGTTCCCCGCAGGGAAATCTAAAGTTGATCAAGTGACAGCGGTTGACACTGAACTCCTCTCAAGAACACCAAGCCCACCTTTTGTTTGCACAGTGGACAGCCGAGGTTTCGATCACTACGACAAGAAGATGGGGCAACTGAGCAGCAAGGAGCATGGAACTCCTGGACCCTCAAGCCACCCCGAAGAACAGGAATGTACCCCATAGTTTTGGGGCAAGAACCCGTTTGTTAGTTCCTGCGGAATTCGTTGGCCATGGATGTTGTCCATGAACCAATCAGCCAATGTCAGCACATGGCATCCGGCTGGAGTTGTCACTCGCGTGAACAAAGAGACCCCGGGGTCATGGATCTCTCTCGACAGATGGGAACCAACCTGCATGTGACGATACGTTGGGGAGACACACACACACACACTTTAGAATGAGGTTTCTCTCACTTTCAACAATTATTACATTTATTTCATCTAAGATCTATCCACTTGCTATAGTTTCATTCACATTTCTTTCATCTATCTATTTTTCTGGTTCTACTTCTTCTCGGGTCCTTGATTCCTTAGGTGCCGGTGGATGGACGCTCGCCTGCACGCCAGTCTCGTGTGTTGTCCATGGGAAGAGATTCAGACACCTCCTTTCACGTTCCGTTTTCCAAAAATGGGCAGACATTTGCAGCGATTTTGGGGTTGGCGGGTCCACATGGGTTTGTGTCAAAGTGGAATTCCCATACAATGGGTGGCTTACTTTTGGGTATGTTTTTTCTCCTGTTTGGGTGGCTTTAAGGGGAAACCACCAGGAAAACCTTCATACTTTTGAGGGGGTCCAAAAAAGAAACACTTCAGCTTGTTTTCAGGGACCTTTTGGTTTCTCTGTAAAATGTGCTGGCCCTGTTGGAGTCCCTAACCGGGAACAAAACAACAAACAAACAAAACGACTCCAGGGGTTGATCCCCATTCCTTTCAACCATCGTTCTTTTCCAACACCTACCGTTTTCCCCAGGGTTTTGGGTGTTTTTTTTAAGAAGGATCCCTGGAAAGACTGGAAATGGACGGTCCCACGATGCGTCGCCTCCCATCCGGCCGCCGGCCGACGCCGAGGTGCACGAGGTGCGGCTCTTCGGCAACTCCGACTGCACCGGGCTGGCGCTGGCCGCGGACCTCGAGGCCGCTCGGAACTCGGACGCTTCGAGGGGATGGGTATGGGTCAAATTGAGCCACCAATTGGACCGTAGGTTTTTTGTCCTTGTTTCCCATTTATCAGGGCAAGCCGTTTTGGGCACTTGTTTTTGAGCCACACCCAAATCATGGTTGTTGTTGGGAAGCATTTTACAGTATGATTTGTTGCTCCCCTTCCAACGTCAACCAAGAAATGGATGACTTGGCTGCGGGTCAAAAATCGGTATCCAAAATGGCTTGCACTGATAAATGGGAAACATGGACTAAAATCTGCGGTCCAATTCCTGGTGGCTTAATTGATTGACCCATCCACACTTGTTGAGACAGGGTTGTGGGATCAAGGGGTTTCTTTCCCACTTTGATACAAAGGAATCCCCCTTTGCAACAAAATAGTCTTTGGGAAGCCCTTTCTGTTGTATCATAGAAGTGGTCATTCCCCACAGCCCTGTGTTGAAATCTTCACAAGGTCAACCCCGAGCAAGTGGATGTAGTGTTCCCATTCTGCAGACTTTCTTTTTAGACCCAGTGGACGAGGTAGACCTTATCGGAAAACGGTTTGGGCTTGAAAGACAGGTATGCCAAATTTCTCCAAAATAGGGGGCAAAGGGGTCAACCTGGTTCCAACGCCCAAGTTCGCCCTTGCCAAAGTTCGATCGGGATTGAGGTGGCCACTCAGGGATTCTGCTCCCTGAAATAGTGAGGGTGTTGACATACCTCGACCATCTTCACGCATTGGAATAGCCAACAGTCAAGCTTTGAGTGCCGTTTGGTTGGGGTTGAAGTGCTTTGCCACTTTGCTGATGCCTGACTTGTTTTGGAGCACATGAATCACCCTGAATCGCTGCCTCGAATGGGGTCTTTTGCCAGCACATGGACTATCTTGCTGCAGGAAATGAGGGAATGACCATAATGCCCCTTATAAACCATCCAACTGGTGGTTTCGTTTAAGGGGACCAAAGCCTGGGTTCATTCAACCACATGCCCTACCTATCGCACCAGCAAGCCCCTTGGAATCCCAAGTCAAATGCGACACCCTCGACACGTGGGGCCCGCCTTGGCCAGGCCTTTCCAGCCGCCACGATGCTGGGCGCATGCCGTATGGGCCTCTATGGGGAGTCCGCAAGGTAAACTTTCAAGCGACCCCAAAATATCTCCCTTTTTGGCGGAGATCAGCTTTTGGCCCTTTTTGCGAGTTTCTCTTGAAGTGATGTTTGGGGACTTGTTTTTCGTTCTTTTTTCGGAAAAGCCTGAGATCAACAAAAAGTGTATAGCGACCTCGGGACCGAACTATGCCAATCCTTGGGGCGCTTGGGGAACTTCTGATTTCAGGGGATCAGACACACCAGACAAATGTGGTGGTGTAAGTGATAAATCCCAGTATTCACACTGATTTGAGATAGAATGACCTTTATTGAATAGTTTTTTTGTGCATTGTTGTTGCTAAAATGTTTTGAACATTTAGAGTCCGCTTAAAGGATGATAGATGTACGATATTAATTGTCGCTGGTTGCATAGTGCTTGACTTGCCATGCAAGGAAGCTGCACAGGACAGGCGTTTGGGCTAGCTTGTGGCCGCTTTCCCTGTGGTTCCATGTGGAAATTTGGGAAGTAACTCAGATGTTCAGTTGAAGAATGCTTGAAATCAATACTTGCACAACAAAAAAATCAAAGACGGAGGGAAGCCGCACCGGTATGTCTGCCAATATGTCTTGTGTTTGCAGGGTTGAAGGCTACGATGCAAGCAAGGTCAATCGTTGATTGAATGTCAAGGATTGACCTGTTCCAGGCAAATCATGGGGCCACATCATGGAGGCCTCACTTGCAATTCACAGTTGCCAACCTACAGGGTCCCTTGTGAACAAACAACACTGGACGTGGGTCGCTGGAGGCACGGCCTCCCATGTGTTTACATCATGTTGTTTTGGGGAATACGTGTAAATCCAGAATTTCGCTTGGCTCCCCAAAGCCCCACGGCGGAGAAAAAAAGGAGAAAAACAACGCCTCAAGTTGTTTTGGGGCCCACCAAACAATGAAACTCAGATATGCAGCTTGGTATCTTTTCGCGCAAGTTGCTGCTTGGTTAATGGGCTGCTTTTTTTAGAACTTAGATTCAGATTCTGCACTCTGCCCGGCCAAGCGGACAATGAGAGCGCCACGGTTCCAACATGGGCTGGCTCGTGATTGTGAACCCGGATGAGGGCAAAGCCAAATTTTGCCAAATCTTCCCGTACACGAGGCCAGCCGGCTATTCATTGCTCCAAGAACATGTTTGAGGTGATCCAGTGAGGCTGGTGGAGTCCAATGTGCGGTTTTTCTCAAAGTATGATTCGGCCCTCCAAAATGCTGAGAGTCCGTTTGATGTCCCACACAAAATGAGAAGGGAAACTCAGAATGACCAACCAAATGGGAAAGGCCAACCAAATCGGGGGGTCCAGATTGAGAAACCCTCATATGAGACCTTGGCACACCTTGGCTGCTTCGTTCGGGTTCCGAGGAGTGCGGAGCACGGCATCGACAAGGCCTTCGATCATGACATTCGCTCTGGGTGGCACTCGGAATGCCCTGAGCACCCGGACCCGTCCAAGTACTTCATCAAGCTGCTTGCCGTGTTCTAAGGGTCGAATCCAAGTCCGGGGTTGATTCTTTTACCAGGGTGACTATTCGAAACACATGGCGCCAGAAGTAGAACCGCTTTGGGCAATCTGCGGGTCCTTGTTGGCGAACTCGAACAAGTCAGGCGAAATGGGGATCTACTGCCGTTTGATCCCGCTCCGTGAGGCATGTTGCTGGGGAAGTGATCAAATCAATCCCGCGACCTGAACTTGCCGCGCAGAACCTGCGAAAGTTCTGAGGTTCAAAGCGAACGCTGGCTTGAAGTGCATCAAGGCGCGGCCAATCGATCCTGTTGCACGGCCTTTTGCAGTGTTTGGGGTGCACAGAGCCCGAGGCAGGCAAGGGGGGGCGCAAAGGACATGGGCAGTTCTATGGGCCCATTCATACAGTTGCTTTTTCTAGTGAGTGGTATGGCATGTTGCCAGTTACTGGAAAAGTTGGATCGGCCCAGGTGAGCCAATCGTCCACTGCTGGCTGCAAGACGAGACTTGGCGGAATTACGCAGACCAACAGACCAGGCCCTAAGGCGTGAACATACTGCTGGGTTCGGGTAGTGAAATGGGTGTTTCTTAAGTGAAGGGTCCCCTGAGGGCCTTTGAGGGGAAATGCAAAAAGGAAACTAAGCATTTCAAGGGTTTGAAGGGTCACTTTTAGAGACACTTGAAGAGGCCTTCCCCGCCTCACGGGCATGCGCATTTTGCGGTGCCAAACGCGCACACGTTGAGCTGGCCTGAACTTGCTTTCCATGGGGCTGGTGAGTTGTGCGTTGACCATCTCGAGCATGGCACTAACATCAGCCCAGAGATCACTTGCCAAGCTGGGCGTGTTGGTATTGTGGACGACATACTGCACCTAGAATGATGATTCCCCTATAAATACCAACATGTATTTATAATGTAATGGTTTTCCATGGTTTCAAGCTGGTGCAGGATTTCGCCATCCACAGCGAAAAGGGTATTTTAACACACACCCATGTCAATGAGTTGCAATGCTCAATATCTCAGGCAAACCATAGACCCAGCCTGGGTCCTTGGTTCAGTCAAGACCTTCCTGAACAAATTGGCGAAGTCGCCTGCATTTGGGGTACCTTTTTTGGAACCTCTTGGTTGGTTTTAAAGGCCCAAGAGCAGAACATGAAGCCAGCCACTCTTGAGGCCCCCGAAACAACATGAGGCAAACCCATGCTGAGCCGTCCAGGATCAAAGTCTTCAAAAACCAGACAGAAGTGTCGGCCACTGGCGGGCTGCTACGTCTCCATTTGGTTCCAGAGGCCGAGGGCTGCATCTCCGCACATCCGATGGGAACGTGTCACGCCTCAGCGAGAGTCCCTTGCAGTTCATCGCCTTGAGTGTTTTGTTTGTGATACGCTCCGAGATTTGCGTAGACATCACCATGTGCGCATGACAGCCTCGGTTTGGCTAAGTTGGGAAGCTCGTGGTTCGGGCACTTCCAATCACCTGACATGGGCTGGCAAGTTGCTAGAGGCCAGCTGTTCGCTTCGAGTCCAATTCGCCAGGTGGTCTTTGAGGAGAGGAAAACGTGGGAGCTGAAATGCCTCAAGCACTTCGATGAGGCCAATGACGGCAAGGGCTGCCGGTGGCAGGTGAACGAGGTCGAAGCCTTCTACAACGGCCGCTCGGCGGGAATCGCTAATCGAGCGCTTCCAGGCGAACTGAAGGCCACGAAAGAGTTTGGAGCGATGCAATGAGAGCCACGATCAAAATCCGGGTGGTGAAGGCTAGCACAGGACAGTTCCAACCACAAGTGGCTGCAGCCGCCTTTCTAGTTCCTTACATGGTGCTGGGTAGACCATTTTAATACCAGGTTTGGATTGTGAGTCATGTTGGTGTTTGGAGATCAAGCAGGTTGACGCAGCCTTGATGCAGATGTGGGGTCGAATCGGGTCGAACTATTTGCTAGTTTGCAGGGAGCGTCATGGTGATGAGTTGCGTGATTTTGTGAAGCTACCCCCTAGAAATGTTTATTTCCAGTCAGATCAGATCAGTCAACCTTGAACCCCGAGGCGAATGCACCCACGCCGCTCCGGTGGCGAGCATCTCCGGGAAGCCCAAGGCTGGGCGTTGCCACGGCCATGGCGCACTCTTGCAACAAACGACCTTAGAACAACTTTGAAAGGCGAACTATTTATGTCATAGTCGGGACATGCTGACTAAGTCTGCAGGTTGCTTTCCAAGGTGTTATTCTGGTGAATCATGCTGCGATATGAGTCTCAATTGGGCTTTACTAGGACTTGGAGATTCAAGCATGGCTGCTAGGTCTCCGAAACAGCTACGATAATGTGTTCGAAGATTGTGTGTTCAGGGACCCTGAACGGGTTCTATTAAACCAGGAAGCGGGTTCCAGCTTGCACGAAAGGACCATCATGTGTGTAGCATCCTAGAGCTCTTTGGCTAGAACCCCGTCTAGGGTCACCCATCGGGCCAAAGCCTCTAGCGAATTGGAGCGAAGGATGGCGACATCAACAAAGCCTTTGACGCAGACCTGGGCACCAAGTGGACGCCCAGCTGTGCCGGGGCCCAAGACGGGGCCTGCCAGCATATGACGTGGCAGGGGTTGGCTGTCCGAAGCCAAACAATGCTAAGGCGATCCTGCGGAGATGATTCCAAGCCTGTCCTGGTTTAAGGCGCTGCGCAAAACGGATCCCTGGACACGTACGGACTGGACTTGGGTCATACACACACTCAAACAAGAGCCTGTCCAGCTTGACCACGCCCACTCGGTGTTTTGTCACTCTTGGCTTTTCCGGGAATTCAGCACCATCCTTGCAAGATGTGAAGGACTGGTACCCAACACAGCCAGGCCTTTACTGAGCCACAGCAACGTGGACAGTGGAGACAGCTCAGCAACAACGATGGTGATGCACTGCTAACTAGCAAGGAAACGCTTGTTCCAAAGGCAGGGTTTCGTGAGACTGGAAGCTTTTCCAGAAAGGACATATTCTGCCTTGGCAGTCTCTCACAGGTTCTCAGGTAAAACAGTGCAAACCATAGCCAAAATGCGTTACTGTAGCTCTTTATTAACGCCAAGCTAACAATCACGTGGTAAAATCGCTGAGAAAAGCATGTGGCGGATGTATGCTTGACACACGCACTGGATTTGGGTTTAATGTATTCGGCTTATCCGGAAACTAAACAATCATAAAGACCTTCTCTAGCATCGATGAGCGGAGGAGTGGGCCCAAGGATAACGCTTAGGCCACAGATGAAGATGGAAGGCTGAATGGTGGAACTAAGTGCCACAATCTCATGTCATGGTTGAAAGGCTCAGATGCTTGATTGCACAGTGTGTTGAGGGCAACGAAACAGCTGTGATATCACACACTGTACATCCGACTCAATGTCACATTGTTCACATGCATATCAACCACGCTATGAAGCACACACACACAGACCTATCAGACGCCATGAACACAGACAAACTAGCCGCCCAAGCACGCATAGGCACACGCCCACACACACACGCACAGAGACACAGAAACACAGAGACACAGACACACAGACACAGACAGACACAGACACACAGACACACACAGACACACACACACAGACACACACACACACAGACAACACACACACAGAGACTTTTCAGTCACATCGCAAGCAGTCGGGAATGGTACGTTTGAGGGATGCTCACAAACACGACACTCTCGTTTCAAGATGAAACTATGTACATGGACAAGTGTAGGTACGTTTGCGGCCCTATGGTGTCTGGTCGCCAGGACAGACATCCATGGGTTCCTGGCCCGAAAAAGGGGCTCCATGGACTATGACTAGGAGGACACACACACACATAAACACACATAAACACACCCACACCACAGCGCGCCACACCACACCACACACACACACTTGCGCGCGCACGTGCACGATCACGCACGCAGCCTACACTGCAACCCATGCTTGCTGTTCATGTGGCTCGAGCTTCAGGGGGCCATGCTCAGCATGCCCAGGGCACACGACCTAGAGTGCTTGACCTTTGGGCGAGTCATGCACAGACAGAAGCGCTGCATTGGACTGAGGCTGAGTTGCCCAACCAGTACGCCATCAGCTTTCAAGCCAGTGCAGACCTTCAATGTATCAAGATCAGTCCCTGGGCCTCGTCGCTTTCTGATCACACTGAGTTCATGAAGCCATGTGGGTGTTGGATGCACAAGGATGGGGCTTGTGTGAGATGCATGGGGTATTCATGAAAGCTTGCAAGCACACATTTCTCGTTGTCTCCTGGCCATTTAACATGTTTGCACTGTCATACGCTTGCGATACCTTAGGTCAGGTGCCGAACGTTGGGTGCAGGACTATATCAGTGGTCCGCGATGGGGTTGAGGCCGGCCGGATGCGTTTTGGGCACTGCGTCCTCAGTCAGAGAGCCACAAGAGGAATTGAGCTATCAAAGGGAAGAGGTTGGGAAACGCAATGGCCCCCGTGACACGCGGCTAAGGGGCCCTGTAGGGGGCTGGCAAGCATGGTGCAGCCGCCCAGAACACCACATTGGTTTGATTGCCTCACAACCGCTGGCACGATCTCGGATCGCGAGAGGAGAGTTGGCGGTTTTTGACAAGCGAGCACAGGTCGCCAGGATGCGCGGGCTCATGAAGACCAAGGAGCCGGAGCCCGTGCTCAAGATCTTCAAGGCTTGAGACGCAGCAATCTATGGCTCTGTGTGAAGAGCACAGGAAGACAGGATGTGGTCGGGGACTTCACCAGTTGGTTCAGTGTTGAATAAAAAATCTAGGGCTACCTTCCCCATTCTTTCCAGGGATCCTTCTTCTCAGGAAGCCATCAACAACCCAGGGAAACAGCTGGTGTTGAAAAGAACGATGGTTGAAAAGAATGGAATTGGAATCAACCCCTAGAAAAAGGGAAGCTTTCCGATGAGGGCCTTGGACACAAGTTTTCCAACGCAGGTTGCACTGGCAACAGGCGCGGGCGCCCAGCTTGCTTGCCGATGGTTCCCTCGAATAGCAAGGCCACGAACCTCGAGCTTCCGCAATGAAGGCCCTGTCAAACCCAAAGGCCAAGAACAAGGAGTCTCTGGTCCTACGGAAAGGCCCAAGAAGGGTCCCCTTATACTTGCTTTTGTGGTTTTCAGCGTCACCTGGCCAATTCAAAATGAGTTTGGGGTGATGTCACGAGGACAGGGAGAGCTCTGAGCTGTGAGCTGATGGAAGCGCCGGCTTTTGGCACAGTTCGATGATGCGTCAGACTCCGTTTGAGGCGCCAAGGCGAGCCACCACTTTGTGAAGTATGGCGGCCAGCAGTGCAGTGGAACCGGCATAGGACGGGGGTGGCTCTGATGTGGGTGTGTCCTTTTTTTGGAGGACCCCCCAAATTGGTGGTTTTCCTTTTGGTGTCATGAATTGAGGAAGCGCAACTCGGGACGTCTTGTGCCTGGCGCACCGTGATCTCAAGAAGAGGTCGGGCCGGGTGAAGAGTCATGTTTCCCTAAATCATGCATATACATATAATGTGGATAGTGTGGGCTCTAGAAATGTTCAAAGGCTGCTTGGGTACGTCCATAAAGGAACCCATGGCCCTTTCGGGCTCCTTTTGGAGGCCGGCTTATCATACTTCAGACATTAAGGCTTCAACCAATGAACTAAGAGTTCACACATTCAGCTATGAAATTTGGAGCCATAGGTCACCGGATTGCCGCCGCGTAGGAGGCATCAGCGGCCAACCAGGTGACGCAGTTTCTTGCCTGAGCAAATGTGCATGACTCAGTTGATTCAGTGCGCAAGCGCGGGACTGGACATGATCCTGACTCCTTGAAGGAAACAGGATCAGCTGTGCGGGTCAGGTGAATAGTGCTAGCAGGCAGATGCTCATCAGTGTTTCCCCGCCAGGACGTGCTTGTACGTGTGTTTGTGGAATTCTGTCCACAAATTTGCCGCGTAACTCAGGCCTGGACACGCCCAGCTGCGCCCCTTGTCTTCAGAGTTGAGTGCAATCCAGCTGTTTTTGTACTGTTCGCAGCTAACTTGCTGCATTGCTGACTGGATAGTTGCGTTCCCGGTGACACACCCGGTGACACACTTGCAGCATTGCTTCCATCCCGTGCTGACTGCAAGGTGGCCTTTGTGATCGTTCACACGGGCAAGCATGCTGGCAAGTGCTTCTTCCGGTCAGACCTCCAGCTCGCAGTAGGACAGCCAGATGCTTCGGAGACAAATCTCGTCCGCTGAAAGTCCCCCTACGACCGCCGAGAAACACGTTTTGGTAAAGACGGTTTGCAGTTGTGCGTTGGGCCGGGGCTACATGTAGAGAGGGGGGTTGAACAGGAATCTCTGCTAAGCTGGTGGGCACTTGTTGCAGGCACAAGCAGAATGGGCACGACAGCCTATACTCAAACAAAATGTATTTGGTTTATTGATTGTTCCGAACTTTCAGGCTAACATGGCATTAGCTTCTCACCGTGTGCCCAGAAGAGATGCAGAGGGGCGCCGGAAGAGACGCCAGAACTTGTTATGTGTTGTGTACAGCAGGGCAGCGCCAACACACAACACACCGGAATAGCGCAGAAGCTGCGGAAGTAACGCGGGAGGCGTGCGGACCAGTGTGTCCAAGTCGAAGCTGAGAACGGCCTAGCTCGGGAGCGCCTCCAACGCAACCAAAACCCAAACGAAAACCAGCAACAGCTAGTGCTTTGGATGTCCTTTAGGGGTGCAGAAGAGCGCCGAAGGTCCGCGGAAGGGCAGTTTTCCCGAGAAGGAGTTTCTGACAACTCCCACATGAAGAGGGCCGCAGACCTTGCGTGCTTCAACCAGCTCGGTGGATTTTGGTGGGGACTTTGGCAACTGACTCTCGTTTGCTGTGCAGGAGCCGAAGAGTACACTGGCGACAAGCGAGATTGCACCTCGACCTTTCCATAGCGATGCGACCTTTTCCCCAGCAGTTCCCCAAGTATCATCCTGTGCAACAGTCACTGTCTGTTTCTGTGTCTTCCATGTACACTGAAGCTGTTGTCCCCTGTCATTCCATTGCCCAGGCTACATCCGGCAGAAAGTCTTCGCGGGTGCTGCCGCTGTTATGGCCATCCCCTCCAGCGGCGTTTGCACCACGCAGCTCACCAATGGAAAACCAAGGGTCAAGATTTCATGGTTTTGAACTGCTCAAGGGTAAGCCACATGCATGCCCCCAAATGTTGTTGGTTTCCTACTTGTCGCACGAAAAACGTCATCCAATATGGCCGCCCACTTTTTGGCAACCGAATCACAACGCCTCGTGACCTTGCAAAGTTCTCTCTAGCAAGAGTGACATGTCCCCTTCCCCAAGATTTGCATTTTGCCCGGGAACTGCGCCTGCCAAACCTTTGATGCCATCAACAGATCAGATGTTCTTCATTTGGGGCTTGCAAGACTAGTATAGCGCTTTTCCCTGGAAACGCAAAGGTCTACTAAATCTCTTCCGCCAGCTCATTGAATTGTCCCTGTTGGAAACGGAAAGGGGGTCCGTGTTGTTTGGGGGTCTCCTCTTTACGTTTCGTTTTTTTGTTTTTGCGGGACGCCCGAAAACGAACTTCCAGCTTCTTCTTTTTTGGGGATGGCGGGGGGGGTCCCGTTTTTTTGGAGCACTGTGGCAATGGAGATGCAGGCAGTGCGCGCCTGGCTACGGGCCCTCGGTGCCCTCATTGAGCTGCTCGGTGGGCAGCCTGCAGCCCGCAGACTTCGAGCGCCCTGGACCCGACAAACGGATGGACGACATTTTGGCTGTGGGTCAAAACCGTTTTGGGATCCCATTTTGGTAGGTGAATTCACCACCCATTTTAGAACCTATTTTAGTGGG
The DNA here is from genome assembly GCA_963377175.1 of Effrenium voratum. Lineage (NCBI taxonomy): Eukaryota > Dinophyceae > Suessiales > Symbiodiniaceae > Effrenium > Effrenium voratum. Next base: position 240,114 of record CAUJNA010003874.1, read on the forward strand.
GCTACGGGTTTGACCCAATGCCTTTTGGGCATGTCGAAATCGCCGGAATAGGTGGCTTTTTCTGGGTATTTCGCTGCCCCCTTCCAATGTCCAATTGGCTTGTTGGGCGGTTTTGCTGGTATGTAATTGATTTAGCTGGTAGGCCCCTATGTCCAGTGGTTTGTTGGCCGATTTTTCTGGTATTTAATCTAGCTGCCAGGCCCCCAATGTCCAGTGTTGGGTGACCGAATGCCTGGGGCGTTTCGCCAGCCATTGGCCGCTGCCGGCTTTCGCCTCCACCCACACCACGCGACGCCCAGCGACTCGACGTCGCGAGCGAAGCGCCGTTCGCCAGGTGCAAGCCCGAGCCCTGCAAGGCCCCGGAGGTGGCCAATGCTGCTTCGTCGGGCAGCTGTAAGGAGGCAGGGCCTCGCCGTGACCGGTGCCACCAAACAGATTTGGACACACATGGGTGTGGCGAGTTTTGGGCGAACCCCCAAAACGGTCGTTTTCTGTTTTGCCCTCCCTCGAAAACCAAGGAAACAGGTGTATAGCCTGAAGAAGGACACGCCCAAATGGGCGTTGCCACAACGAAGATCGAGCTTTTGCTCAGGAAGAGCAACCTAGTTGAGAGGAGCCCGTTGCTGTTGCCGCCACCGCTGCTGCTGCTGCCACCGCATTTTTGCTGCGGTTGCTTTCAGTCCTGAGGAGTGAGAAATGAAGCACAGGGGAAGGCTCGTTGCCAGCTCTTGCCAATCCCTTGTTTGGAGCAGATGTGACGAAATGTGACGAACTTCGCCTGAAGGCTTTGGTTTGGGATGTGGCATCGCAATACCAACTGGCATATGGAAGGTGCGGGGCAAGCTGGGATTGCCCCCTTGCCATTGATAGATTGAACCAGCTTAGCTGCCAGGCATCTTTATCGGGGAGCGTTGTTTATGTGCTAGTTCCGAGGGTTCCTCGAAGTGTCTGAATCGATCTAGGAAGCTCGTTGTGCCCTTTCTGGCAAGTGGTGTGAGTTCAGCTTGCACAGAGATTATCTCACACCGTGCCATTCGTGAAGTTGATATCACTGAATCACTATGTTGACGATACCGGTGATGAATTTCACTGGCTCAAAGCACAATTTTTAGTTCCCAGCACAGCTCTGTTTCCCTGGAGAAAAAAAAGGCGCATGTGGGTGTGTTTGTGTTGAGACCCTCTTTCGGCTTGCTTTTTCTTGGGAAGCCCACAGTCCCCCCGAGCCGCGAGGGGGCGAACGTCCTCAGCGGCAGCACCTGCACCCCGCAGTGCAGCGCCAGCCTTGGCAAGCGAACCAAAAGGTGTTTTTTGGGGTGGCTGGAAGGAAGCCGAAAGACGCAAGTCATGACTGAAATAGGGAACTGGTCCACTCTGGGTGAAGACTAATTTAGAGGCGGCAGGAAGGGTTGTAGTTTGTATTTTCAGGGTTTTTGGCTCAGTCAGAAGGGGACTTGACACACAGCCAGCAGCCACAGATATGAAGGTCTGTTTAAGTAGGATACACCTTGCACCACGTACTTGCAAGAGTTTTCAAGCAGCGACTGGGTGGATTCAGAGTCCAGCCCAGCTATTGTCACCTGATAGCTCCGCAAGTGGCGGACGCTGTGAGTCGCTTGGAAAAGGACATGAGCCATGGTGACAGATGGCAAAAACAACTATCCGACGTATGGTTACATCAACAAGGTATGTATTAGTTCGTGTGTCAGATCAGTCCAGCCAGTCGGTCAGTCGGTCAGTCGGTCAGTCGGTCAGTCGGTCAGTCAGTCAGTCAGTCAGTCAGTCAGTCAGTCAGTCAGTCAGTCAGTCAGTCAGTCAGTCAGTCAGTGTCTGGCAGTCAGTTAGTGGACCGGCCAATCAAGCAACCAATCGATTGTTTGCTTCCATCCATGAAAAAGCCAAACAAGATGAATACGTCAACCGACTCATAGGGGTTCATTCGAGTGCACGGCTCTAACGCTGTCGTCTTCCATGATCGAAACCTCCCAGACCCCCAGAAAAAAAATCATCCTGTCCCTTTGACTTCCCTGTAAACCACCCCAAACAAGTCTGCGGCAAGTGCTGACACCCATTCTCTAAGGCGAAGGCTATCTTCCCAGTCTGGATTCCTTAGCTTGCAGCTCGTCCGCGAGACGGATCGAAGCCGCGAGAAGCGCATCTCTGAACACGAATGATTGTTGGCCCTAGAGCTTGCTCGCATTGGTTGCTTGTCCCATGTGTGCAGGCTGTAAGGATATCATGCACGCTCACGCCATTTCAGAACTTGTTGATGAGTGTTTTGTGTCCGTCCATGCTTTCTTTTTGCAACTGGCTGTTGAAGGCGCGTGGTTGTCTTCGGCCATGCCGCTTCTCGAAAAGAGAGACTCTTTATCGATGTTTGAAGAACACCA
>CAUJNA010003874.1:247500-255000 GCA_963377175.1 Effrenium voratum
CTGCAAGCCTTTGCGGCCAAACACGGGTACATCTCCACCAGAGTGTTGCATCTGGGTTCCACCTGGTGCACACAGCGCACGAGATGGTGGGGAGTGTTGACACACCATGTGATTGGGCGTGTCACCCTGCACGCCTTGCCACATGACCCGGACCATGTGACCGTAGGAGATGTCATGCCGACCATTGCCAATTGGCCCATGCAAGCCCTGCAGGAGCTAGCGCTGTCTCAATATGAAGCCCGAATCTTCGAGGACGTCTTGCTTGATATAAGTAAGGTTCACTTGAGATTGGATGCCAAAATGCAGACGGCGCTCCACAGCTGGGGCAACCAGGTATTCCATTGTCCATGTGGATGCCGAAGCAGTGGATTCACCGAACGCCGACTCCATGAAAAGGGCCTTCATACGGTCTTGTTGCCATGCAGCAACTGCAAGCCCCCTGGTGTAGAGCAAGACCAAGCGTGGTATCGGCACCTGCACCCCTCCGAGTGTGCACTGCTGTGTGGATTGTCGCCTGGACTGAACTGGAACCAACAGTACCGGTTGTCCCTGTCTCTGGTAGGACAGCTGGCATCACCCATCCAATCCCTTTGGATTAGTTCCCAGATTATGCAACGGGTGCAACAGCTCGCAGGTGACGCGCAGTGTGATCCTGAGGCCATCCTGCGAGCATACAAGCTCGGTCTCTTGCAACAACGGGACCAAGTGTGGGCAGGTAACACGAGCCACCTCGTGTCGCCTATGGAGGTTGAACGAGCTTCCAGCTCCCAAGATGAGCAAGCATATGCCAATCTCATGGCAGGAGCTGAGGAGGCTATGTCCGACAGCCCACGCACGCCAGTGCAAGCCCAGGCCATCCGCAGCCCTGGGCCTGCCACGCAAGCACATGTGACCATCCGGTATCCAGGTGAACCAGATGCCCAAGCCCGGGTATCCATGTCTGGACCCGTCCAGTTGCACCACCTCATCCAGGCCGAGCAGCAACTTCGGGGTGAGCAGGTATCCTCGGCAGCCCAGTGCCCTGCAGAGGAGGTCGTGCCCGTAGGTAGCATAGTGCACCTCCAGGTAGGTCAAACATGCGGCGCCCAGCAACTCCTTACGGCTGATAACCCAGTGCTAAGCGAGCCAGTCCACGCCCACATAGCCCGGCGAGTTGCACCAACCCAGGAGCGTGTCCAACTGTTGAGCACGCAAGGCCACTTGTGGGCCGATGATGAAATGAGGTACCACCTGGCATGCCTATCCGAGATCGGCCCGGGAATCGACACATTCATGGATCCACTCCTCAGCAGCACCGTGCACATGCCCGGAGGAGTCTCCCGGGTCCGAGATTGGCACCAACCTCAGCCATTTGCAGGTCGCCATCAGTACGTAGTCATCACAGCAGTCAGGATTGAGGGACACTGGATCCCCGTTGTGTGGACCAAGCACGGCTCCGAACTCCAGGCCTCGTGCTCAGAGCATTTGGCAATGTGTCAGCGTGCAATCCGAACATAGGGATTGGCAGCAATGGCCGCACCCGGCATGTGGGTTCCGTGCAATCTATTGGCTGTGGCTTGCATTCGGACCAACCGACCAGCTTGAGCACATTCAGTATGCATAGGAGCCCTCGGGCGAGCCAATGCCCAAGAAGTTGAGGAAGCCACCACGCTTCTCCGAACCATCTTGCATGCCAGAGGGGTGTTCCCAGATAGAACAGCCGAACGTGCGGCGGCAGCGGTAGCTGCCATTGGTCCCGTGCCCATCAAGCGTGCATGTCAGGAATCCAACCCCTGGCCAGCCCTCAAGCAAGTGGGCAACCAGTGCGCACCCGCATTCAGGTACATCCTGCCTGACGAACTCCGCAAGCAGATCCAAGATCGTGCGCCGGAAGGAGGACCGGTAGGTCGCAAACGACGGGCAGTCGAAGGCAAAGGCAAGGCCCAGGGTAAAGGCCACCAATGGACCCCCATGCCATATGACCAAGTGCAGGTCAGGTCGGGCGTCTTTGTTGCCGATGGACCAGTGGCCCAACTCACAATGCAGCAAGTTGGACCCCAGGCCAAAGGTGTTTTGGTAGTCAACCCCCAGCACGCCCAGCCGTACCTGGCAGCCACACAGCCGGTGTCTCAGGAGGGATTGGCAATGCTTGTTCTGGGGGCTAGCACCCAAGACTATTCCCAGGCTTTTGAGTGAAGTCAGGTTTCCAGCCACGTGCGCCGAAACCCAGGAACCAGTGCTCCTCACTGCCGTCATGCTCCAGCTTGGTAAGAAACCAGTTGCCAAGGCTACTCCGACCAACGTGGCACGCAGCGGGTCCAAGTGTATCGTGATGAAATCACCGTCGAGTGGACGGATTTCCTGCAAAAGCCCATGAAGTACATCATGGAGGTGCTCGTCCCATTGCATAAGTGCACAGAGGACCCATGCAGTTGTCTCAAGTGGCACGGAGCCCCTGATCAACCTGATCAGGAGGCGCTCCTGGATGTGTGGCGTCGCCAACACACTAAGCTAGGTTATCAGCCAGCCACCCCAGAGCAATCCAGCTTGTACACAGTCAGTGTGCGAGTGCCCGCCAGTGTGCAAGATGTGCTCCAGGGGTACTCGGGAACCCGCGGTGTCTATGTTGAGCTGACAATGGGCTAGCGCCCAGCATGACGTGTAGTGTAGTGTGGCTCCCACGCGCTGATCTACAAGCAGCCATGCTGCAAAAGCAGACATGTCAGGCACTTGGGGTTGTCCGCCTGGGCACCAAGTACGGAGTCAGGGTCCGCACCACGGAGGCTGCCAAACAGCATGAAACGTTGCGTCCTGACACGCCTTTCATTGCAGCCGGATCCCGTAAGGTCTACACCATGCATGGGGCCTTGGCCATATGGCACGCAGCGTACTGCCATAGTGAAAGTGCTCAAGCAGATCCAGTGGCAGGCCAAACCAGTCCAGCCCGCAGGCTCCGATCCTAACGTGCCCGGTACATTCTGGCAGCTGCAGGCGGTCGATCCACCACCGATGGAGGTTGTGACCACCCAGCATGGTGAAATGGTCATCGCAGTTGCAGCCAGTCCATCGATCCAGCATGGCATCACTCCCGGTACCCGTGCAGTTCGCCGCAGCGAACCCAGTGGAAGTGAGGATCCGTGGTTGCGCAGCGACCCGTGGCAGGCATCCGCCTCCCGGAGGCCCGCTGCCCAAGGTAGCGGTGGGGTTTCATCCGAAGCCTTGCAACGCCTGGAACAGCGCATGCAAGTCAAGCTTGAAGCTAAAGTAGCCGAGCTCCATGTGCCTGCACCAGACGGATCCAATGATGCCACCAGGCCAGATCCACAGGTCCATAGCCGACTCCAAACCCTCGAACAGCAGCTCCAAGCAGTCCAAGCCCAGCAAGGCCGCATGGAGCAGTGGACCACGGACAATATCAAGCAGCACGGTGCGCAGATCAGCCAGCTTCAGGTCAGTGTTGAAACCCAGTCCGCCCAAATGACCCGGTTGTTCGATCAGCAAATGGAGCGCATCGAGCAGCTGATGGCCAAGCGCAGTCGCAATGAGTGAAGTGCGATGGGGGATATGGATCCGTCTGCCGATCCGTGCCCCCGGGTAGGAGCCCAGGCAGAATCAGTGTGGTGCATAGGGAGTTGCAATCCATCCGGGATTGCGGGGAAGGGGGAGTCCTCAGCGGGCTCCCTGCCGGAATCTGGGGTATCTGTGAGACCCATCTCACAGTGGAAGGCAGGCGCAAATTCGCCGCCGGTCTTCGCCACATTAATTCTAAATTTGTGTATCAAGTCCACGGGCATGCAGCCCCCAAACGGCCCCACTCAGACATAGCCGGTGCATGGACAGGTGTTGCCGTAGTGTCTGACCAGCCAACAAGGAACATCCCAGCGAGATGGAGCCCCCAGGTGTGGGAAACCGCCCGAGTGGCAACTGCCACAACTCTTGTACAAAACACTTGGGTTAGCGGGGCCGTAGTGTACGGGTATCCCACAGGCGCCACCCACCCGGAAGCGCTCCAGCGAACGCAAATGCTGCTTGCAGATGTCGGGGAACGCATCGTGCATCAGATGGCGGGCCCACGGTATATCATGGGGGATTTCAACCACCTGCAACATCACCTGCCCATCCTTCAAGAATGGCAGGAGTGTGGGTTCGTTGAAGTACAGGACCTGGCAGCCGCCAGGTGGCATCACGAGGTCCAATCCACTTGTAAAGGTTGCACGCGTAAAGATTTCGTGTACGTTTCTCGTGAATTGGCTTCAGCCATGGTCCAGTTGGACGTGCTGCCAGACTACTTTAGCGATCACTGCGTAGTGAAGACCTTCGGGCCAACCGGAACTGCCAGCACACAGTGGCTCTGGCCCATGCCATGTCCCCTGCCATGTAATGCAGACGCTCAGTGGGACAACAGTCCTTGGGTGTTGCTGGATGGGGTTCATCCCACGCAGCAATATCACCAGCTTATGCAAGAATATGGGCAGAGGGCCGCCACAGCAATTGGCCCAAGCGTGATGCAACAGCATACCGGCCGGGGAGCCATCGTCGAGAGCAGAAAAACCAGGCAGCGAGCTGCTCCAGTCCGTACTGCTCGTACCGGGGAAGTTGCACCCTTGTTTTACGGAGGATCCCTGCACTATGCCAGATGGTTTCGTCAGCTTAGACGCATTCAGGCTTACGTACAGCATGCTAAGAAGGCCACCCATACGGTTCAGGCTACTATTCACAGGGTCTCTCTTTGGTCCTCGGTCATTCACGCCACTGGGTTTCAGCCCAATTTCACGTTGTGGTGGGAGGCACGTCATGTGCGCCAAATATAGGGGATCCTGAAGACGTAGAAGTTGCCCAACAAATCTTCTTGGCATTCCAGGCAGAGGTCAGGCATCTGGAGTATGTCCTCACCACCCAGAGGGTCAAGCAGGCCAAGGAACGTGCGAGGCTTGTGTTCAAAGATATTGCCCGTGACAGGCCTCAGCCGGTTGATGTGCTCATACATGCCCCGCATGCCGTGGTTGTAGCAGTGGATCAAGCCGAGGGTACAGTTGAGTTTGAGCCCCCAGACGTTTTCAGTAGCGACAAACAGGTTTATCTCAATGGCAAGTCCCTGGATCCCATCGTAGTTGCACATGACACGGCATGGATAGACCCGGATCAGCACACACCCCAAATCGGTGACCAGCTCACACAAGATCAGTGGACTGGATCGTTGCCCGCCATGTTTGATGCCTTTGCAAACGAGTGGATGCTGCGGTGGGACAAGCACCGCGCAGTCTCGCCGGACCGGTGGGATCCCGTCCACGCCTTGATTGACCAGCTGCCTCAGGCGCCGGTTGCCCTGAGCCCTGCCATTACCAGTGAAATCTTCATCGGCGAGGTTCGTCAAAAGGCCAGATGGGCTAGCCCGTTCGGACATTCTTCAGATGCCGCATGGTATCGTTGACGGGCTAGTCAGTACTTGCCATCAAGCAGAGCAAAGTGGTACGTGGCCCCAACAGGTCATCACAGGGATCGTGAGCTCCTTGCAAAAAGGCACCAGTGCTGCCAGAGTAGCGGACTATCGCCCGATCACCATCTATAGCCTGGTGTACCGCACCTGGTCGTCCATACGCGGCCGGCAAGTGTTGGCCCACCTCCAAAATTTCTGTAGTCACAATGTGTATGGAAATCTCCCCAAGCGACACGCCAAGCAAGTGTGATGGAAAACGCAGTGTCAAATCTCTTTTGCAGTGCACCACCAACAGCCGGCGGCCGGGCTGATCTGTGACATCTGCAAAGCGTTCAATTGATTGCCCCGAGAGCCAATTTTTTGCGCCGCCCTCAGACTCGGAGTGCCGGATAATATCCTTCGAGCCTGGTGGAGCGCACTTAGTGCGATGGAACACAGGTTCCGCATACGGGGTAGCACAGGCCCGGCCCTGCGGTCCTCAACCGGAATTGCCGAAGGTTGTGCATTGTCGTGTGCGGCCATGGTTCTGGTAGATATCCTCTTTGAAGTTGCCATCAACTTGCAGGTTCCCAGAGCCACACCGCTGTCGTACGTAGATAACTGGGCAGTCCAGGCGGACAAGGCGTCTGACGTCAGTGCAGCATACCAGGCGGTTAAAAATTTTGCACAGGCAGTGGACCTCACCCTGGACTTGAATAAGACTTATGTGTGGTCCACTGACCCTGCAGATCGTGCTTTCCTCAAACAGCAGGGGCTGAATGTTTCACTGGGTGCCAAAGATCTCGGAGCGCAGATGAATTACTGCGCCAGAAGCAGCAACCAGGCCCAGATTCAGCGGTTCAATGAGATGTCAGACTTGTGGAATAAACTCAAAAAGTGCCTCAGCCCATATCATGTCAAAGTGCAGGCCCTTCGTGTATCTGCTTGGCCGAGAGCGTTGTACGGAGCCAGCATTGCCCAGGTTCCCTGGCGGGCGTTCGGCCCACTCCGAACAGGGGCGATGCGGGGCATCAAAGCGCACAAGCCTGGAGCGAACCCCTTGCTCCACTTGGGGGTCGTAGAAGGCCCAAAATCAGACCCAGCCTTTCTGGCCCTCATGGATGCCATCAAGGACATGCGAGAGCTTGGTCCAGCAGAACAGGCGTGGGAGCACGTGTGTGAGTTGGCTAGTGCACCGGCCACCAGGTACCCAGCAGGCCCGTGTGGGGTGTTGTTGGAAAGATTGCATTGGGTGCACCTCAGAATCAACTCCCATGGGCGAGTCGAGGACGACCTGGGATCTTTCTGCCTCACGCATGCCCCAATACAAGAGGTCAGCTATCGTGTCCAAAGAGCATGGGTGCGCACAGTGGGGCATATCGTGGCCGGCCGGCCGGGGTTTGAAGGCCTCGCTACGGTTGACATGCGTGAATCCCTAGAGCTGCTGCATTCCAGCCCAGACTTGGACAAAAGCGTCTTGCGAGTCACCCTCAACGGTACGTTCTTTACCAATGACGCGTTAAAGCATGTCAAGCAAGTGGATGACGACACCTGTGATTTCTGTGGAGCCTCGGATGGAGTCATCCATCGTGTGTGGGATTGCCCGTTCTTCCACGCCGCACACTCGGCATGCACTCCGGAGGATCTTGCTCGAGTAGATACCGAGGCACCATGCCTCCAGGCTCATGGCTGGGTTCAGGAGGTGCGAGCAAAGAAGCCATTCCTCCAGGCGCTCCTGACGGTCCCAGACACATTGTATGTGTATGAGTCATGCCACTTGCATGCCCTCGAACTAGATTTGTTTGTTGATGGAGCATGTGAGCACCCCACGGATCCAGCTGTCCGCCTGGCATCCTGGGCAGTTCACCTTGTGCAACTCACGGATCAGGCGGAGGAGTCCTTGCCTCTTGCAGGAGGGGTTGTGTCAGGCCTTGTTCAAACAGCTGCCAGGGCAGAACTGTCAGCCATGGTCAGTGCCGTATACTTTGCGGCTTCCAATAACCGGGATGCTCGCATCTGGTGCGACAACCAGAACGTTGTTCATAAAACCCGGTTAATGTGGCAGCAGCAGATAACCCCACAGCCCAATCGCCCAGACCATGACT
>CAUJNA010003874.1:260000-265000 GCA_963377175.1 Effrenium voratum
CCCATCGGTTGGAACATGCCGTAGGGTTCTCAGGGTCTTAGGTTTTATCTCCCTGGCTCGCTTCTCCTCAGTGACCGCCGTGAAGTTTGGATGGAATAATTATCGCCTCCCGTTTTAGGAACAGCCCTCCTTGGTGAGCCTTGGGATACTTCCGGAAGTTATTGGTGCTGCGCATGTCAAGAGATGAATCAAAGAGACATTGTCCCCCATCGTCAAAGGAACATTGGTCAAAGCCAACGTTGCCAGAGCAGTCATGTGTTTCAATTGGTCACGCAATTCCTGAAGCTGTGTGTCGCAGCCGGTAGTGAATCTAGCCTGTATTTGAGTGAGCTTTGAGCTGTTCAGCATCGTTGCCCATGAAAAAAGCGTCATGTGTTTCCTCTTTTTGTGCGGCTGCTTGCCCACAAAAAGGGCTCACAACAAAAGAGGGAGCCGACGGTTTTCATTTTGGCCTTGAGGATCCTGAGAGGGTAGAACAACGTTGGGTACTCTACTCTTGGTGGCTCCCAGCCATCCGGTTCCTTAGCTTCTCAGCCTTTTAGTGTTTAGTGGTAGCTTCGATTTAACCCACTCAAAGTAAAACAAAAGCGGGGGATCTGAGGGCAGCCCAGTACTGGGTTTGCCTTTAAATGGGAAACCCCCCAAAACCAGTCCTTTGGTTTGACGCTCACAGGGGCAGCCTCAAACAAAAAAAAACATTGGCGTGGGGCTTTTGCCGGTACTGCAGGCTACGTCCCCGCGCCGTCGACTTTGAACTGCAACAACGGGAACTTCGATCAGGCGCACGGAGGGCTTGGGGTTGGGGGATTCAAGCCTGGGTTTACACGACCTTTCCCGTCCAACAGTGGTCTTCTGCTTTGGGCGTCCCAGAGAGGGCACAGGCTGGTTGAAGAAATGTTGAAATCAGGTTGATCCCGGGGCGCTGTTCATGGGGAGCTGTTCATGTACTTTGGGTGTCACGTGCTTCGAGATTTTCGGATCCCGCCCCTGTCCGGATTCCGCAAGATAAACACTCAGGCTTTCGTTGGTTCTGTTTGGGAAGTGAGTAAAAGAATGGGATGAGAGACGAGACGGCGATGTTCACTCTCTTTCGTTCGCCTACAGCATAGAATCGAGATGCAGGAAAGAGAGACTTGACATGTAAACATGTGTTCTTACTCTCAACGTGTCCCTCGGAAATTCCTTTGTCTTGGCAATCTTTGAGAAGGGGGTGAGCGAAGGGAACTGAATGAGTTCCTCCGTTTCTTTCTCTCTTCCCAGGTATATAATGTCCAGCAATACAGGAAAGGGAAGATGGAGGAGATTGCATGGGAAGAAGAGTTGACCCTTAGAAGCGACTTGCGAGCTCTGGCATACAATGGTCTCCACCAGCAGGTGGGTGGTTTTGTTTTCTCACCTCTCAAGCACCGGCCTCATGCCCAGTTGTGTAAAAGTGTCCTCCAGGTGTCCAACTTGAAATCTCGGAAGGCCGTGAAGCCAACTCGAGCCCAAGGGCACCTGTTGATCGACCCACACCAACCCACCAGCGCCAATTTCGGGTCACAAAATGCAGCTTTCCCGCAGGCCGTGAAGTGCCAGCACGACAAGCCTGCGGAGGTGGGACGTTCGGGAGATTGCTATGAGCGCGCGTGAAAGCGAATCGACCTTTTGGGCTTCCCCTTGTTTTTTGTGTTTCGTGGTTCCGAAAAGAGTGACCTGTAATCTCTGGATCCTTTGGGCACACCCAAAACAAAATTAACCAACCATCAATACGTGTGCCCGCTCTGATTCTTGACCCAAGGTTGCACACGCTTGATACCTTTGATGAATCAGTTCGTTGGTGCCAGCCCCCTTTCCCGTGGCTTTGTTTGCCCGGGTGCCCCAAGAAGCCCACAAACATGGGCAAAAATGCCGCATAGACACAACTGCTCATCAAAGAGCATTCGACTGGTGCATGCTAAACCTTCTTTCCCAGCTCAAACGATTGGCTTGTGGCCGGGTTGTTTTGTGCCCAGACAAAAGCTAGGAATGCCCTGTGTGCTAGCTGGTGTTGGAAAGGATGAGCAGAGGTTGAGAGACGCGACGATGAACACGATAAAACGCCTCAAAACGGTCGGTGTAGGGTCGGACAGTCTATCCTCCTTTGCATTTCCTGTTTTGTCAACTGCCCGCTCAGGCAATGGTGCGATGAACCCTCGGGCGTGATTTGTTGATACATGGTACAGAACACATATTTATATATACATATATTGTATATATATATATATATGTGTACATATCCATGCATATATTATGTATATACAGTATACGTATGCCGCTGCCTCCCATGGAGAATGTGGCAAATCCATTTGCAACATGCATTTCCACAAAAATGGTTCTAAAAGGTGCAGGAAGCAAGAGGCACAACAGTTCTCAGCTGCAAGGGTGAGCAGCAGTCACGGAACTTCTGGAGTTGGATGCCAGGCTAAAGGCCAACAGATCCAGTTCGGCTGGAGTGGAGACCCCCATTACCGCGGCTTCAACGTCCGTGGGCGAGGCGGCGATGCGGATGCTCGGCGGAGTCCGAAGAGAAACAAAAAAAACAGCTCGCCTCTCCGTCAAGTGAGGCACTTGGGCCCTGTGTTCCGGTGAAGCTGCAGTCATAGGCACAACTATGTTTCGGCATGTCTCAGAAGCTTGCTTTGTCCTTGGCCTGAGTCATACACTTTGAGTAGGCGCATGCTTAGCCATTGGACTTCTGCAAGTTGCCAGCGGGACGCTGCCGCCCCAAGGTCTACCCGGGTTGCCACTGGGTCCTGAAAATGGAGTGCCCGCCCCACGGCTCCATTGATGCAGCGTGAGCCAAGACGGATGGGGTGCTTCGGATTTCGGATGTTGGGTGGAGCTCAGGAACATCCCGAATTGGATCTGGGTGCAGGGGCTCTACGGCCCCCGGAAGCCGGCAGCGCCTTGGAATCCATAGCGATCGCGCCGATAGCGCCGGTGGGCTGCGCTTGGCAGCGGTGTTTGAAAGATGCCTCGATGGATACCGTGAGAGTGATCAAGCAAAACATGGCGCTTTGTCTCAGCCTTTTGCCAGTAGTGCGGCTGCGGTTGGCTCGGTCTAGTGGGTGGTGATAAAGATGTCTCTTGCCCAACAAGCAGAGTTCTCAGCATTGGTTCATGGCATGCATCTCAGAGCCACCGGCAAGCAGGGGATCTGGAGAACTTACAAAATGAAGCATCTCGTTTGGAAGGGCCCGGGAACTGTAGGACCCCCGAAAACCCGTTGGAGGGGCTGGCAACGCTGAGGTCACCATGGGCGCTGTGGCTGCAGTGAGTCAGAGTCGTCAGATGGGTTTCCCGCGTTCAAACCACCAGCCGGTGTGCACTGGCACCCTGAATCCCTTTGGGTTTAAGAAGCATCCCAAAGTCGCTAGCTCCCTTTTGGAAGCTTTGGACGGACTGGGGATACCACATACTGAGGGTAGTACTCATGTCGAGGTATGGGCTTTGGGGGCCACTTCCTCCGCAAGAATGTGCTCACCATTCAGGCGGCCAGAGAAGACGCCTGGCAATGGGGTAAAGACTGGGGTCGGCACGTGGTCGACAGGTACACGGCCGATGTGTCCAAGTCTTATTAGCGACACAGCATGTAGGATTTGAGAACCAATTTGTTATGCCCGTTGTGCGGATCTTCGCCCAAGCTGCAGAATGCCTGACCGGATCAGGGCCCTGGAGAGCATTGGAGGCGAAACAGAGATCGCTCCGAACAGCTTACACCTCCGCCGAGCATTTAATGGACAAAATGACTGGGTTGTAGAACCGGTGTGATCCCTGCGACTTGGATGACCTGAAACTTGAAAACCGGGCAAACAGCGCCATTAGGCAATGGAGATCACAATGAGGCAGACAAACAGCTCGGCAAATGTCTCGCTTGCTTGCTTTCGACATAAAGCAATGGACACCTGCCATCACCTGTTACTGTTTATGCTGACCGAGTGGCTGCTTACAATCAGATCGCAGTCTTTGCTCGGTGCAAATATCAGGATTTCATTCGGGGTGTTTGGCAGCATTTCAACATGTTCAGACAAGTGTTCCCCAATCGCCATGCAGATGGACCCATATGGACCCTCAATTCCATATTTTGTGTTTGTCACCGAACATCACCTGTAACCTACCGCGGACTTGGGCATGGTCAATTCCTCAACGAGGCCAACTCCTTGTTCAGATCACCATCGCCAAAGGCATCATGCTAAACTTGCAGCTCAATGTGTCCTGTCACGTATGAATCAATGACAGTATTGCTAAGAACCCATGGTTTGCGGAGCACATGAGGGGCCCAACACTTCCACATAGTCAAGGAAAACCACCCGATTTCCCAGGTTTCGGGAGTTAGCCCAATCGCTAAGGACGCGAAGTGCTGGAATGTGAGGCCGTGCCCGAGTCACCGTTGGTACTCAGCCATCCTCAGTCCGACCATCCTGGTTTAGGTTCTCTCAATATGTGCCAGTCTCTAGACAAGATCATTATCACCTACCGAGTGTTCGCGGCTTCACCCATAAAGATTCCTTCCCGTTTTCCAGCTTGACATAGTTGTGATTCACCCGATTCTTTATGTGTTAGTTCAGTCTTGCTATGTGTGCATTATTCACGGTGCAGCTGTATGGACTGTTGTCAGGCTGCGGTATCGAACTTGCTTGCTCCGCTGCTCATATATACAGGTGCATTATGTATATTATGCGAATGTGTGCATGTGTTTGTGTATATATATATATATATATGCTGACCCCCCCCCTGATCCACATTGTTGCATTGTGTGGTCTCAGCTTTGGCTCCTTAGTTTGACACCGTAGTGCGTAATTAATGGCTGAAGTACTCTCAGCCCGACTCCCAATGGAGGCTGTTAAAATAATAAGAGCCCTGGCAATGAGCGCCACGCCTAGCCCCATCGCGCCATCCAGATGGCCAACAAAAATAGGTCATTTACCATGTGGCTACTTGGCAGATTTCATAGAGTCGAAAACTGCACTTTCTTATGG
>CAUJNA010003874.1:270000-290000 GCA_963377175.1 Effrenium voratum
CCAACTGCTTTACCTCTAAAATACATTTTCTTGGACCTGACGCTTTGACGCAAACCCCAGACCACTTGGAGGCAGATCTTCCTTCTCTGTCGATGGCCCATCGCCATTGCGGGGGCAGGGTTGCGGGAATCAGTGCGCCAGCAATGTCCTTGCCATCGCGGGGTCTTTTTGTTTCTAGGCCGTCGTTGCTGCCAACATCGCTGCGCAGTGCGCGCGATCCACCGTGGCCCCGTTCCCTGCCCAGGCAAAAGTTGTCGTCCTGGAGATCAAGGGGCCCGACCTCCGATGCGGGCCGCAAAGGCTCACTACCAGAATGCGACTTGGGCCTGAGGGTCTCCGGATGAGCTTGACGCAAAGCGCCTTCTTTGCCGCTGAGCGGCTTCGGGCGCCGCACCATGTGTCCCGCCTGCCTTAAAGTCAGGGGGGCCCATGCTGCCTGCCTTTAAGCCAGCCTCCAGCTGTTCTTGCCGTGCCGCCCTCTTCGCCTGACCCGAGGCTCGGTGAGCCGCCTGGACTGCGGGAATGCCTGCTACGTGGAGCCGAGCTTGAAAAACATGCGCGCGCAACGTCTGCTGCAGCTTGTGAGCATGAACAGTGAACAGCTTGCAGTAGGTTCATTCCAACAGCGGGACATCCCCTGCTTCGTACTTTGATTTGTGACTGCCTGCTTTGTGGAGCCACGCTTGCGCCACATATGTGAGTAACGTCTTGCGCAGTGGGCGCCTTGCAGGGCATTGATTCCGGCAGAGTTGCTTGCGAGGCTTCGCACATTTTTGTTGCGACCGCTGATCTTGTCACACATCTCTTGTTTAGTTCTTCTCTTCGTGGCCAGGCACGCATTGCGGAAAAGGGCTGTCGCAAATCCGCGCTATGTATATACACATATATAAATATATTGTGTGTATGTCTGTTTGTATACGTACTCATGCATACAAGTACTGAGTTTGCAAGTACGATTGTTTTGTCGTGGTCCGCAATGGGAAAACCCTGCATCGCGCGTGCTTCTCATTGTAGCAATCCTTCTATCAGTGGGATGCTCGGCGGAATCCACTTGTCAGCTGCTCTGGCGGGATGCTGGGAGGTAGGGCGGTGTCACAGCCTCGCAAGCACGGGCGCCAATCTAAAATCTATCTGCTCCCTACGGGGTGCAGAAGAAAAGCTTCTTGCTCGGAGAGTTGTTCCTGGCCCAAAGTGTCGTCTGCATCTCCAATGCCTTGCGGTGCATCATCGCCGCCCGCGCGGCCAATTGGAGCCCAGGTTGGTGAGAGGCCTTGCGATCACAGCGGAGCTTGGAGAGCCATGGGGAGGCCAAGAACCTGGAGGTTCTTCCTGGCAAGGAATTTCTGGTTTTTAGGGACAGTACAGCTTTTGCTGTCCTTAAAAAACCCAAAAAAGTGCTGTATGCCCAAGACTGTTTTTTGGAACATTCAGCCTCCTAAGCCTGGATTTTAGGGACAGTACAGCACTTTCTGCATGCTGCCACAAACCATCTGTAAGCATCTGCTTCAAGTTGCCTACATCTCTTCATCATGAATGTCGCAATCTTTTACTGATCTGCTCATCAAGAATGATGCTCGTTTTTGACCCAAGTTTCTAGGATCAGAATCTGATCCTTGAACAGGTGGTCAAAAACAAACATTTTACCTGTGTTTTTCCAGTGTTTTTTGCTTTCAAGAGGTAAAATGTGGATCTTGGGGGTGGGGGTGACCATATATACTTATATATGCATATATGTACGTGCTGGCACCGCACTGCGGGCACCCCTTTTCATTTTGGGTCTGCCCTACAAAGCCACCAAAATCAGTAAAAATTCCTGAAGCCTTGACGTTTGTGGTCCTTTTTGGGTTTGACTTGCAGCAAAACAAGCAAGCGACAACGCGTCGCCAATGTTTTTGCACAGGAGGCCTTCCGTTTTTTCCAGGTGGAACGGCATGGATGTCACAGACCCCAAGAGTGGCTGGAAGCAGGACCGAGCGCCGTGTAGTGATGTTTACTTGAGCAATATAAAGGGCAATCCTTGGTGTGAAGTCGCTTTGTTGGGTCAGACCATAGATGATTTTTATCGAGCAAAAACCGAGGCCAAGTGGTTAAAGATACGCTGGTGAATATACCAGTTCAACCCATCCCCCAGGCAGCATGCCTGGTGCTAAAATAAATCACACAACGTTTTGGAAGTGTTTGAGACGCTGCTCAGGATTCGTTCAGGGCTGCATGCAGCACGCTGGAAATGAATGCATCGAGGCTTTACACCTATTGCACTTGGGCATTCGTGACATGGTCAAAGAGGCGCTGTAGGGTCATCGGGTCATCAACCCTCCCAATTGGGATTTGACGCAAGCACTTCGAGGATTCCGATGTTTGGGAACTGTGCCCATGACCCTTTACAAGGAGTCCTGAGCAATGCTCGCGGCCCCGGACATCTTCCACTGTGATTCGCTAGGCCAACTCCATCCAAAGTTTCCAGAGTTTCTCGTGGCTTTGGCGGTGCCAAGTTGCAGCTCAATGAAGTTGCGACAGGACAAAGCGCAAGCAAACTCCTACGAGTTTGACCTGGACGGTGGCACCGGCGCTGACGACAACATGATTGACGCTCGGTAAGCTTGAAGCGTGACACAGTTTGACAGGCGGCCTTTTTGGATGATCAATCGTTGCAGGGGTTCCGGGCGCACCGGGGTCAACAAGCCGACAGACCTGTGATGAAATGAAGAGCCCCAATGAAGTAGCGTTCACGCTGATTGACAATTCCTCTCAAGGTATTTATTGGGGGGATCCTCAAAAGTGTGGTGTTCCTCTTGGTTTCCCTTTAAACAACCACTAGAGGTCGACAAAACCACACTCAACAATTCGCATTAATACTTACTCGCCATAGTTGTGACAAAATTGCTTCTCGAAAATTCGACGGTGTTAGTAGTTTGACCTTGTTGTGGGTTTCTCCTGGGTGCCAGAACAGAAGTGAGGGGGCGGTTTGGCCAAGCCTTGTGAGAATGTTTAGACGTTGCTGGGACTCAAAAGGGAAACAAGGCGGCGTTTCTTGATGATCGGGCCTCCAGACAAAGGAACGCGGTGTTTTTGGAAGAAGCCCACTCCAAAAGGGTTGAACCCGTGCACTGCAAGTTCAAAGCGCACTTACGACAAAGAGGGAGCACCAACTGTTGGGATTTAAGTGACCCAATTAAGTGCGGATATCTTTTGGAATTTGGTTGCATCCGTATGCCGGGGTTGAATGCCACGGGACACTTATTCACAACTCACTAGGATGTGAACTGGCCGAGCTGCAACAGCGTCTCAGCGGGCCTGGGCTATGGCTTGAAGTACTCTGCGAGCAGGCCTGGATGTGCTTGTGCACTTCCAAAAGAGATTGGCTCCAATTCAGATGAAGTGCAGATTCTACTGTAGGTAAGCCAACATGTCCTTAAGGCCGTGGCAAAAAACCAGCCACTCTTCCTGTTAGTATTCCTGCAAACGAGTCTGATTACATCCCGAATGATGAGTTTGAGGCATGGCCCATTTTACATCAATCGACCACTCCCCTTTAAACAGCAGAAGCTTCACGCAACTTGGCTCCGCAGGAATTCCTGGGACCGCGAGGACAACATCGGGGTCTCGGGGCAATTCTACCAGGACAAGTATGCATCTGGGCTGAACCTACCCTCAGCCTGTTGCTTACGTGCCAGACAGCCAGTGTGAATTCTTCGGAAAACCAACAGGGGATATGTTTGTTGACTTTTCCCAGCTGACCTGGCTGTGGGTCAATACCAATGGTACCATTTCGGTAGATGCACCAACAATTTTAGTCTATTTCAGTGCGGATTGGGATGCTCACTGGGGGTGGGCCAATTTAGCACCCAGTTCATACGCAATATCAAATCTGAACATAACAACTTGTTACGGGAGGATGGCACAAAGACCTGCACTTGCGCTGAGGCCAACCAGAACCTGGAGTCCTTCTTCTGCCTGAATGGAAAAGTGCCGTGGAAGCATAGCGAGATGTGAAGGCCATTGTGAGATGTGAGGGTCATTGTGAGCTGAGAATTCTTGCCCACCATGGACACACTGCTGGCATTGGCTGAGGTGAAAAAAATGTCCCCATTAACATGGAAGTTTTGGCGCAGAATTCCATGTTTCAGGTAGCCCCTGGTTGCTGATTCGATTTGGTGGTTTGGACGCTAGGGGGGACTTGTCCATGTACTCTCTACAAGAACCACGGGTTCAAACCCCCAAACCACCAATCCAAACCACCAACTAAGGGTTGCCCGATCTCAGCTTCCTTCCATTATCATTGGTGGCTTGGATTGGTGGTTTGGCGGTTAGGGGGACATTTCCCAGTTGTTCTCTACGAGAACCACGGTTTTAAATCCCCAAACCACAAATCCAAACCACCAATTAAGAATCAAGGGTTACCTGAGTCATGAAGGGCAATACAAATTGAAGTTTGCCGTCGGTTGCCCGTCGCTCGTCTCTGAATTCAGATGCTGTCCGACTGGGTACTCAGGTCGAGGGAGAGAGCCGTACTCTGGATGGGGAAACCGGCAGGAGGCTTAAAGAGAGACAGATCGGAATATCATATTGTAGAATAAGTGCAGCAAGCTTCAAGGTTTCAGGAGTTCATTCGAGACTTGTTCCGTCGGACCTTTCCTCTTCGAGGCGATTGTCTGGACTGTCTGAGCATGTGCGTGGCGTGTCTCATGCTGAGGTGGGACCGGGCAGCTTTTCGTCCCGGCTCCTTGGCAAGCAGCGGAGTTCGCCCAAAGGTTTTCCGCACGGGTCACCTTGGGCCGGGGGGGGGAACGACACTTGCAAGCTCCGGATGGCATTGAACGCGAGGGTTGTGCATGCGGCACACCGCCAGAATACCGGAATGGAGGAAGCTGTAGTCCTTATGTTTGTTCCTTGTTGAAGCTCGTGGTGATAGCAGTGGATAAAGTTGCTAGGCTATGGATTCTTTCGGTGGCCCCCGCATCGCTTTTGTAGGTTGGGTATCGGTTTTCGGTGGTTTTTGCCTTGGCTTGACCCACCTGGCATTTGCAACCAGGTTGAGCTGGATTTCTTCGCCACCCCCCAGACAGCCATCGCGGCGGCGCGGCAAATTGAGCTTCTCAGGGCTTCAAACAATTTAGAGGAACTCCACAAACGGGAAGTTGCGTTTTTGGTTTCCCTTGAAGACAAGCCCATGAAGGGGTACCAACTCAAAAGCTTCTGGCTGCATGAGCATCAGATTGGACGGTCAGCCGGTTCTGGTGTTTGCAACAAGAAAAACAATGCGACCCCTTACGAATAATCACTCCTCGTTTTGCTTGTCTTAGGGTCCCACGACCGGTTTCATTTTGGCTTCCGTGCACTTGGGGTTCCACCCTATTTCGATGAACTCGATCAAGGTACTGCTTTCATGCCGCTCGAAATTGAAAGATGAAAGCACAATTGCAATGAACAATTAAAGGTTTGAATTTGAAACTCTCAGATAGGCATGTTATATTAATTCATAGGGAGTTTTTTTTTTGGGTAGCGGAGGTGATGACCTTTTGGACCCCTTTCAGCCTCGATGCCAGAATGGCCCACGTGCATCGTAGCAGCTAGATGAATCATTGTGTTTTCGGAGATCACGACTCGTTCTCGGCTATGGTTATGAAGCAAATCCTCCTGGTCCCTGTCAAGCCAGGATGGGGCCCAAGGTGTGCTGCGTAGAAGGTAGAGCTCCAACAACAGTATCCATTGGAAGAAGTTACAGGCTGGAAGTGGACCGGTCATGGCTTGGCTTGAACATCATGTTTGCCGAAGACAGGGTGGGTTAGTCCTGCAATATGGAGTAGCCCGAAAGAAAATTCAAGCGGCAATCACTGATGAGGGCAACATGCGTGAAAACCGCGAGGCAACTCTTTGCAAAAGTGATTGGATGCAGTGTATGAGTTTGGTTGCCCATTCCAAACCATGTTGGCTGCCCTTCAGATGCCCAACGCTAACTCCGTATTAACCATCGCACATCTTCACAGCCATCCATTCGTGAACCCTTTGGTGCCAAAAATGGGCAGCCATTTCCAGGGTTGCGTTTTGGTCACTCTGGAAGCCAACCTAACGAGTACCAGCTCAAAGGCAAGCCCAATGTGAATAGCGAGGACCATCCAAAATGGTTAAATGACCGCGCGAATGATGTCCGCGGGGCGCTGTTCGCCTAAGCCATTCGAGTGTACGGTCGACCGGCCGCCTTGCGTATTGCCCTCATTCGCATTTTGGGGAGAAGGGTTCCTACAAATTAAGGCCCCTCACAATGGCTAATTTTGCCTCGGTGTCCCTCCGAAATCATCCCAAACGAGGCTCCCTTCTTGACTATTGAATCTAAATCGGACCCCCCCGGAAGCACGTTTGGGTGACATCCAATGCCTGTCCGAAACAGTCCAAGCTCAACCAAATTGGCCCAGCCCACTTATAATGGTGGTTCAACCCGCACTTAGCTTTTTTGGACGGTTGCGCATGACCATCCCCAGAGTTTCGATGGGCCCATCCGATCGAAAATCCGAGGCCAAGTTGGAGGAACTCTCAGAGCCCGCAGCTGCCCGGCTGAGCTTGTGACAAGTCCAAGGGGTGTTCAAGGCTCACAGGGCTCACGGATTTTGCGGTGTTCCTTCAACCACAGGGTCTGAAATCCATTTGGAGAACCTTTTGAAAGGGAAAACCACCCGTCCTGGAAGAAACGTCCCAAAGGGGCCTTCGGGGGAGTGTGGGGTATGATGGAAAGGGTCGAGTATTCCATGCGTCGGTGGGATGTATCTTCGGAATCTGAGCACTATCCCTTGTGGGGTTTGTCTCAAACATAGGCGCGCAGACGTGGCATGGCCCACTCCATGTGTGTAAGTCAATGTGCACATAGACACTGCACACACACACACAATTATGTGTACATATTACAGTCTGCAACGAGCCAGCGGGTCTTGTTACAGAGGTCTGTAACGTTGCACAGCCCTCGCTACATAGCAACACCTTAGATTAACAAACCGCGTGCCTGGTTGCATGCCCCTCGTTACATGCACCGATGCATACCCAGACCCTCAGTGATTTTGCATGGGTGCCTTCAGCATGCTCTCGCCGAAGAGTCAACGTGCAGAGAGCTGCCATTTGTAAGACAAGTTGGAACAGGCAACAGGGAGGGGGCGGAAGAAAAAGTCATTTTCCCTGTGCTATGCCTCCTTACACGCCTCCTTACACGCCTCGTTACATAGCCGTTACGTGCAGCACTTTACACTACATACAACACAGTGCATTGCACTATATTGCATTGCTGCGCATAGAACACATATGTGCTACCTACCTACACGCATACTTACGCGCACAGGAAGACGTACATAATTACGTACGACACGCAGACACCCAGACACACAGTCATGCAGACACGCATGCCTGCATACGCGCACATGCACACCCGCGCACACCCGCGCAAACACACACGCGCACACACGCGCACACACGCGCGCGCACGCGCGCACACGTGCATGTGCAATCATGTATACGCTTCTCTGTCACTTGCATTGCAATACATTATGCCGCATGCCGTTGCATCATGTGTCATTACATGACATTACGTTGCTGACACATCCGTACATGCTTGGTGTTTAGGTCCCTGTCCTGGTCAAGCCGGGACTGCGCAATGTGCTTGCACGGATTGAGCCATATAATTCGTGTATGCGTATCCGTGCCACAGTGGAAGCATGTGGAAACACAAGGTCTTGCAAAGTCTTCTGTAGTCGCAGCCTGTTCTGTGTTGCGTTTGGCTTTGGAGGAAAATCTGCCAGCGCAAAAGTGCAGTGCGGCTGACTCGTCTCGATGCACATGGCTAGTTGCACTTCCTGCGCAAAACACCAAAGTTTCAAGACGGCCCGTCTCGTCCAAGCTCGGGCTCGTGCGGGGCCGAGGAGATGAAGAAGCGGCATAACCAGCCCACGGCATCCCCGAGGGGAACTAAGCTGACCATGGGCCTCCTGGAGGATCAGGAGCTAGGCCCACGGGAAAGGGTGTTTTTTCCCCACGGTCCGAATCGCCCTGAAACCAGCTTGTAGTTTATTGGTGGCCCCACCAGGTTGACCTCTGATTTCTGTGTCCTTTGAGCAGCACTCAAAATAGAGAAGACACTCCCATGATGTCCGCAGGGTCCCTCACAAATAAATACCCAGTTTGGACATTGGACACTTTAATTGTCGCCCTAATCTTTGAGCGGCATTGACCGCTTTGGAGAATTCTATGAAGGAGGATCAGCACGACATCAGCGGGAACCGTGAATACTCAAGCGGCTGTGCCCAACTCTGATGTGAATTTCCAACATGTAGCTCTAGCAACGGGGCCCCTTGGTTTTCTTTAGCTTGTGAACGGAGTAGGAGACCAGGGCACAAAACACGACACGTGTCGAGAGGCCATAAGCTTGAGTAGCTCCGTTGCATAGCCCTGGCCGTGAGACCTTGCAGCATGGTGCCTTGGTGGTTTCCCTGACAAAATAAAGCAGCCTTTTTACAGATCTCAGTCACGAGCCTAAGTGGTTGTCAAATTGGCCAACTGGGATAAGCCATGGATTAAAGATGAGGCACGACCGTTGCCACAGTGGCTGGATTGAACATCGCAGCATGATTTCATGTCCACCAGGAATGTCCTCTGATTCCTCAGGAATTGCTGTGGGTTTCCCCATAGAGCTTCCCCGTCAACAAGGGCCCTTCGGGTTGATGCTCCCTCTTGGCAAGACTGAAGTGCCTGGAGGATGAAGCATTTGCCCAAAACCAGTGGCATTTGAAAACACGGGGGTCTTGGGCCTGTCTTGTTTTTGGGGACCCCCAACAAATCGTGGTTTTCCTTTTGGTTTCCTTCTAAAACCAACCCCAAGACGGCCACTCCCCGAAAAAGACAGACCCACTTCTATGAGCCAGGCGTGGTCACATTTTGGCCATGAAAGAAGCTCGCACCGCCAGTTAGGCACAGAAGCATGAGGTTTTCCGGCGGGCACCCGAAACCAGAAAGAAGCCTTTTACCCAATACCAAGTTGGTCGCTCCAGGTCTGAGCGAGGACGGGACAATGATAACCACCCGCACTGGTGCCGCCCTCGGGAAAGATCGCGGACGGGAAAAATATCTCTTTCGGCAGTGGGATAGGGTTTAATTCTCGAATGCCGTAGTTATAACCTAATTGTGTTTAGCATCCATGTTCTTGTATAGCTGCCAATTTGCGTCGGTCGTCACGTCCGTGTCAGTACAAACAAGTAAACCAGTGCTCACATCGTACCTTGTTGTAAATTCTAGAGGCCCCTTCGAGATTATGTTTCTCTCCCATGTCCACTGGACAAGCAAGGCAGACAGATGATGACTTTACAGCGCGTAGGGCATTTTTGCTGTAGTCCATGCGAGTTATCTCTTACGAGCAGATAGCATGTGAACAACGAAGTCAAAAGGGCCGGCATATGCATTTGCATTTTGGTGTGTCTTGGATACGGCGGATACCGGATACCCTTGTGGGGGTGCATATGAAGAGAAACCAAAGGAAACACACCATTTTGGGGAGTAGCCCTATTTGACACGCACTTCAAAAACGCGTGGATTGCCAGATTGCTGCTTAGCACCCTTTTTGCGGACCCATGTCTATTCTGCATAGATGCCACTTCAGCTATCTGAGGAACCACTACTGCGCTCCAATGCACAGGCCTGGACCTATGGCTTCAGTGGGGCGGGGTTCGGGAAGCCACGAGCATGCCCATCAGAACAAGCAGAGGCACCTGTCCCTTTTAGACCGGGAGAGCAAGAATCAGTTTGTGTTCCTTGGCTGTTGGGAAGGTTCGCAGAAACAGACTCGCCTCAAACCAACCCTCATCAGGGAGCACAAACAGGGTCGTTTCAACACGTGTGACCCTGCAACACTCCAATGGTTTTGCTGTGAAGTTCCATCAAATCATCATTCAGTACCGTTCTCAAAAGTCAGGCTTTCAGACAAATTCCCTCGACCACAAACCTGCAGCAGCTCATGTTTTCCACTCAATTTGCTCGTCAATTTGTATGTACGTAGGTATGTTCCAGCTACATTCCAGGGCAGCTACTCTCCTGAGTGTCATTGGATGTTCACTGGATGTTCTTCATTTGGAGATATCCTTTCCAACAGGCCAGACATGTCCATTCCCACTTTTCCAGTTTGACTTTCAATGGGGAACCTTCTGGCCTTTGCTCCAATCAAGGACAAATAGCGTTGACGTTCCAGTGGCACTCCGGTGCTTGTCCAGTGTTTTTTCCATTTCTTTCCAGTGCTTTTGCAGTGAAATTCCAATGAAATCCCTCTAAGGAAATAGCTGGAATGTCACCTGAATCTTGCTCCCAAGATCGGGCCAAAGAGACCCCATGTCAAGTAGCCTATGATGCGCCTTTTAAATTCAAGATGGAGGCAAACTGAGGGCTTCCTACTATGAGCTGTTTGGGCCATGTCCTTCGCGAGTTGGTCTCTGTGGCAATCAATTTGCCGTTGGAAAGGCAATTGCAGCCAACTATGACTCACTTGTCCAAAGCCGCCCTTTGACTTGTTCCCCGATTTGGTGCATGTTTGGTCATGGCCCCAAAAGGTTTTCCCTTTTTTGTGTGGGTCCTTTGGGCACCGGAGATGATTAGCATACAGCTTGAAGGTTTTGTCACGTTTGTCCATGCAGTGCCAGGTGAGGTTCTGAAGAAGGCCCACGAGTCCTGCGATGCCTTGGCCAAGGACAAGCAGGAAGGCCTGCCAGCCCAAAACGACCCCGGCGGTCAGCTGAGGAAATGATCGTCTGAGAAGGTTGGGTTCGTATTCATTTCGGCTGCCCTTGCAATTTGTTGAAGGGGGTAATCTCGGCGAACCCTCATCAGTGAACCTACAAGCCTTGAACTCCTGTAAACTCACTTGGTTTGGGACAACAGCCCGCCAACCTCAACGAGCATCAACATGAAATGATAGTGGTTCGCATCATTGTTGATGTCAACATTGGGGCTTGTGAGGTGAGGATGATCATGATAACGATGTGAAGAAGGCAATGCTACAGCCGCGGGCTTAAGCTGAGGAAGAAGCTGCGGTGTAACGCGCCTGCCGTTGTGGAACTGTCTCCTGTGAATGTGCAACTGGTTTAACCACTCGAAGATGGTTGCGTTGGTGAGAGAGTGGGATTTCCAAGGAGTTGCATCTACGACGTGTGCGTGACTGCCTTGAAGGGGTTCGGAAAGACCTACAAGGAAGATGAGGAGCAACACTGGGCTGCACTGGTCTTGCCCCAGTGGGAAGCGTCAGAGAGTTGATTCGGACCCCCACCCATTGTCTTATGAGCCGTGCCTCAATGTACCGTGTTTTTTGTTGACTCTGTCTTGAACCGTGCTGTGCTAGGGTTCTGCCACACACACACACACATACCAGGTCATGTTTGTGTTGGTTAAGCTATGCTGCACAACGTTTTAACGTCTTGAGTTTAATTGTGTTTTGCCTGCTGCTTTCGGGCCAGGACACTGCAATTTGGCTCTTGTTGCAACTAAAAATAGTCGCCTGCAGAGCAGCCCATGTCCGCATGTTGTGGCTTACAGGGCTAAAGAGATCGATATATGCCGCCTACAAGGACCTTGTTGGAGGGCTGATTCAGATATGCCTAGGATGAATCGCAGGCCTGCAAGTTGCATGTTGGGCAAGTAGTGACCTCGCAAAGGGGTTCGCCACCCAGGATGAAGGTGTCTTGGGGGCTCCATATTGAAGTGTTATCTTAGTCTCTGCTTCCGTAGATGGTTGTGTCATAAGGGTCATGACTGGTATCTTCGAGCTTCCCAGTACCATGGCAGGAACTGTACGACGAAGAGTCAGCCCTACGGCACCGAATGAACTTTACCATGGTTGGACAAGGGAAAGCCTGTGAAGAAGGCAGGAACTGGGATACAGCGTCCGTCGCAGGGATGAATCACTTCTAAGCTCCGGAAGTCAGTCAGCTTTATTCGGGGGGTCAAAACTACCAGACCGCAGGTTTTGGTTTCCATGTTTCTTACCGATGCAAGCGTTCCATGGGTCACCCGATTTTGGACCACGGCTTCCTTTCCGAGGCTCATGGGACAGGCCCTGGCAAACTGGGGGGGGGGGGAGTTGGTGTGCCCTCAAAGGTGTCACCAGATCTTATGAATCACTGGCCGACTGCAAATCAGGGCGTCAGAAGGGGTACATGAAGAGTTATGCCCTAAATGAGGCTTGACTCTCATATGCTGCTGTTGGAGTTTGGTCGGGAAAATAGTTGAGTCCCTGACCTCGAGGCCACAAGAAAACCACGGAGGTGAATGACATTACGCTATCGGAGAGGGAGAAGGAGCGCAGCTTGGCGGCATAAGCGCGCTCCGAAAGTCAATCGAGCGAAAGCCATGATGGTCCTTCACTTGGGGGGATCCCTTCTTTCAGGAGTGATTGGCTTTCAATGCAACCTGCGTCGGGGCGTTTGCAAGCTCCCGCCTGCTCCAGCAAGGTGAGAAAGGGGCAGACGAGCATGTCAACAGTTTTTGCAAACCACGGGTGAAAGTGTGCAGTGTGCTGTAGGACGATGTTTCAAGGTGAACAAATTTGAGCATAGTGGTGTTTCAACGAACAAAGTACACCATGATGCCACTTAAATCAAGGGTATCTTGGATCAAATCCAACCCAGCCATGCATGGAAGCCGCCCATTTTTCGGGGCCTTGGAGTCGAGCATTGTTTTGTTGTTTTTTCCCGTTTTGGTTTTCGTTTTGGTTTCAGTGGAGCACACGGCCTGAGGCCTCGCAGCAGCCAAAGGCAACTGCACCGGGCCCTGCGAGATCTGCATGCCCGGCGGTAGCTCGGCGATAAAACAAAACCTCCAGCTCATGCCCTGTCCTTTCAGGTCAGTTTGGTTGAAAGGGTCTGGTCCCTCAGTTGATGCCCTGTCCTTTCAGGTCAGTTTGGTTGAAAATAGCGTTGAAAGGGTCTGGTTTCAGTTCCCCCTCCAGTTGATGCCCTGTCCTTTCAGGTCAGTTTGGTTGAAAGGGTTTGGTTTCAGTTCCCCCTCCAGTTGATGCCCTGTCCTTTCAGGTCAGTTTGGTTGAAAATCGGGTTGAAAGGGTCTGGTGTCAGTTCCCCCTCCAGTTGATGCCCTGTCCTTTCAGGTCAGTTTGGTTGAAAGGGTCTGGTTTCAGTTCCCTTTCCAGTTGATGCCCTGTCCTTCCTTTCAGGTCAGTTTGGTTGAAAGGGTCTGGTTTCAGTTCCCCCTCCAGTTGATGCCCTGTCCTTTCAGGTCAGTTTGGTTGAAACGGTCTGGTTTCAGTTCCCCCTCCAGTTGATGCCCTGTCCTTTCAGGTCAGTTTGGTTGAAAGGGTCTGGTTTCAGTTCCCCCTCCAGTTGATGCCCTGTCCTTTCAGGTCAGTTTGGTTGAAAGGGTTTGGTTTCAGTTCCCCCTCCAGTTGATGCCCTGTCCTTTCAGGTCAGTTTGGTTGAAAGGGTCTGGTTTCAGTCTGGTTTCAGTTCCCTTTCCAGTTGATGCCCTGTCCTTCCTTTCAGGTCAGTTTGGTTGAAAGGGTCTGGTTTCAGTTCTTCCTCCAGTTGATGCCCTGTCCTTTCAGGTCAGTTTGGTTGAAAGGGTCTGGTTTCAGTTCCCCCTCCAGTTGATGCCCTGTCCTTTCAGGTCAGTTTGGTTGAAAGGGTCTGGTTTCAGTTCCCCCTCCAGTTGATGCCCTGTCCTTTCAGGTCAGTTTGGTTGAAAGGGTCTGGTTTCAGTTCCCCTCCAGTTGATGCCCTGTCCTTTCAGGTCAGTTTGGTTGAAAGGGTCTGGTTTCAGTTCCCCCTCCAGTTGATGCCCTGTCCTTTCAGGTCAGTTTGGTTGAAAGGGTCTGGTTTCAGTTCCCCCTCCAGTTGATGCCCTGTCCTTTCAGGTCAGTTTGGTTTCAGGTGCCCTGTCCTTTCAGGTCAGTTTGGTTGAAAGGGTCTGGTTTCAGTTCCCCCTCCAGTTGATGCCCTGTCCTTTCAGGTTAGTTTGGTTGAAAATAGGGTTGAAAGGGTCTGGTTTCAGTTCCCCCTCCAGTTGATGCCCTGTCCTTTCAGGTCAGTTTGGTTGAAAGGGTTTGGTTTCAGTTCCCCCTCCAGTTGATGCCCTGTCCTTTCAGGTCAGTTTGGTTGAAAATCGGGTTGACAGGGTCTGGTGTCAGTTCCCCCTCCAGTTGATGCCCTGTCCTTTCAGGTCAGTTTGGTTGAAAGGGTCTGGTTTCAGTTCCCTTTCCAGTTGATGCCCTGTCCTTCCTTTCAGGTCAGTTTGGTTGAAAGGGTCTGGTTTCAGTTCTTCCTCCAGTTGATGCCCTGTCCTTTCAGGTCAGTTTGGTTGAAAGGGTCTGGTTTTTCAGTTCCCCCTCCAGTTGATGCCCTGTCCTTTCAGGTCAGTTTGGTTGAAAGGGTCTGGTTTCAGTTCCCTCTCCAGTTGATGCCCTGTCCTTTCAGGTCAGTTTGCTGAAAGGGTCTGGTTTCAGTTCCTCCAGTTGATGCCTCTGTCCTTTCAGGTCAGTTTGGTTGAAAGGGTCTGGTTTCAGTTCCCCCTCCAGTTGATGCCCTGTCCTTTCAGGTCAGTTTGGTTGAAAGGGTCTGGTGTCAGTTCCCCCTCCAGTTGATGCCCTGTCCTTTCAGGTCAGTTTGGTTGAAAATAGGGTTGAAAGGGTCTGGTTTCAGTTCCCCCTCCAGTTGATGCCCTGTCCTTTCAGGTCAGTTTGGTTGAAAGGGTCTGGTTTCAGTTCCCCCTCCAGTTGATGCCCTGTCCTTTCAGGTTAGTTTGGTTGAAAATAGGGTTGAAAGGGTCTGGTTTCAGTTCCCCCTCCAGTTGATGCCCTGTCCTTTCAGGTCAGTTTGGTTGAAAGGGTCTGGTTTCAGTTCCCCCTGACCTTTCCGGTCAGTTTGGTTGAAAGGGTCTGGTTTTTTAGTCCTTTCAGGTCAGTTTGGTTGAACATAGGGTTGAAAGGGTCTGGTTTCAGTTCCTCCAGTTGATGCCTGTCCTTTCAGGTCAGTTTGGTTGAGGCGGTCATGTCAGTCCCTCCAGTTGATGCCCTGTCCTTTCAGGTCAGTTTGGTTGAAAATAGGGTTGAAAGGGTCTGGTTTCAGTTCCCCCTCCGGTTGATGCCCTGTCCTTTCAGGTCAGTTTGATTGAAAATCGGGTTGACAGGGTCTGGTTTCAGTTCCCCCTCCAGTTGATGCCCTGTCCTTTCAGGTCAGTTTGGTTGAAAATCGGGTTGGAAGGGTCTGGTTTCAGTTCCCCCTCCAGTTGATGCCCTGTCCTTTCAGGTCAGTTTGGTTGAAAATAGCGTTGAAAGCGTCTGGTTTCAGTTCCCTCTCCAGTTGATGCCCTGTCCTTTCAGGTCAGTTTGGTTGAAAGGGTCTGGTTTCAGTTCCCCCTCCAGTTGATGCCCTGTCCTTTCAGGTCAGTTTGGTTGAAAATCGGGTTGAAAGGGTCTGGTTTCAGTTCCCCCTCCAGTTGATGCCCTGTACTTTCAGGTCAGTTTGCAGCGATTCTTCACAATGAGTGGGGGTGTTTTCAGTTTCCCCCTCCAAAAACCCATGCAAAATTTCAGGTCAGTTTGGTTGAAAGAGTAGATGGCCTCAGTTCCCCCTCCAGTTCATGCCCTGTCCTTTCAGGTCAGTTTGGAAGTAGGGTTGAAAGGGTCTGGTTTCAGTTCCCCCTCCGGTTGATGCCCTGTCCTTTCAGGTCAGTTTGGTTGAAAATCGGGTTGAAAGGGTCTGGTGTCAGTTCCCCCTCCAGTTGATGCCCTGTCCTTTCAGGTCAGTTTGGTTGAAAATAGGGTTGAAAGGGTCTGGTTTCAGTTCCCCCTCCAGTTGATGCCCTGTCCTTTCAGGTCAGTTTGGTTGAAAATAGGGTTGAAAGGGTCTGGTTTCAGTTCCCCCTCCAGTTGATGCCCTGTCCTTTCAGGTCAGTTTGGTTGAAAGGGTCTGGTTTTAGTTCCCCCTCCAGTTGATGCCCTGTCCTTTCAGGTCAGTTTGGTTGAAAATAGCGTTGAAAGGGTCTGGTTTCAGTTCCCCCGTGGTTGATGCCTGTCCTTTCAGGTCAGTTTGGTTGAAAGGGTCTGGTGTCAGTTCCCCCTCCAGTTGATGCCCTGTCCTTTCAGGTCAGTTTGGTTGAAAATAGGGTTGAAAGAGTCTGGTTTCAGTTCCCCCTCCAGTTGATGCCCTGTCCTTTCAGGTCAGTTTGGTTGAAAATCGGGTTGAAAGGGTCTGGTTTCAGTTCCCCCTCCAGTTGATGCCCTGTCCTTTCAGGTCAGTTTGGTTGAAAATAGGGTTGAAAGGGTCTGGTTTCAGTTCCCCCTCCAGTTGATGCCCTGTCCTTTCAGGTCAGTTTGGTTGAATATAGGGTTGAAAGGGTCTGGTTTCAGTTCCCCGTCCAGTTGATGCCCTGTCCTTTCAGGTCAGTTTGGTTGAAAGGTCTGGTTTTCAGTTTCCCCCCTCAGTTGATGCCTGTCCTTTCAGGTCAGTTTGGTTGAGGTCTGGTTTCAGTTCCCCCCTCCAGTTGATGCCCTGTCCTTTCAGGTCAGGTTGAAAGAATCTGGTTTCAGTTCCCCCTCCAGTTGATGCCCTGTCCTTTCAGGTCAGTTTGGTTGAATATAGGGTTGAAAGGGTCTGGTTTCAGTTCCCCGTCCAGTTGATGCCCTGTCCTTTCAGGTCAGTTTGGTTGAAAGGGTCTGGTTTCAGTTCCCCCTCCAGTTGATGCCCTGTCCTTTCAGGTCAGTTTGGTTGAAAGGGTCTGGTTTTTCAGTTCCCCCTCCAGTTGATGCCCTGTCCTTTCAGGTCAGTTTGGTTCAAAATAGGGTTGAAAGGGTCTGGTTTCAGTTCCCCCTCCAGTTGATGCCCTGTCATTTCAGGTCAGTTTGGTTGAAAATAGGGTTGAAAGGGTCTGGTTTCAATTCCCCCTCCAGTTGATGCGCTGTCCTTTCAGGTCAGTTTGGTTGAAAGGGTCTGGTTTCAGTTCCCCCTCCAGTTGATGCCCTGTCCTTTCAGGTCAGTTTGGTTGAAAGGGTCTGGTTTCAGTTCCCCCTCCAGTTGATGCCCTGTCCTTTCAGGTTAGTTTGGTTGAAAATAGGGTTGAAAGGGTCTGGTTTCAGTTCCCCCTCCAGTTGATGCCCTGTCCTTTCAGGTCAGTTTGGTTGAAAGGGTCTGGTTTCAGTTCCCCCTGTCCTTTCCGGTCAGTTTGGTTGAAAGGGTCTGGTTTTTTAGTCCTTTCAGGTCAGTTTGGTTGAAAATAGGGTTGAAAGGGTCTGGTTTCAGTTCCCCCTCCAGTTGATGCCCTGTCCTTTCAGGTCAGTTCGGTTGAAAATAGCGTTGAAAGGGTCTGGTTTTTCAGTTCCCCCTCCTGCTGATGCCCTGTCCTTTCAGGTCAGTTTGGTTGAAAGGGTCTGGTTTTTCAGTTCCCCCTCCAGTTGATGCCCTGTCCTTTCAGGTCAGTTTGGTTGAAAATAGGGTTGAAAGGGTCTGGTTTCAGTTCCCCCTCCGGTTGATGCCCTGTCCTTTCAGGTCAGTTTGGTTGAAAATCGGGTTGAAAGGGTCTGGTGTCAGTTCCCGCTCCAGTTGATGCCCTGTCCTTTCAGGTCAGTTTGGTTGAAAGGGTTTGGTTTCAGTTCCCCCTCCAGTTGATGCCCTGTCCTTTCAGGTCAGTTTGGTTGAAAATAGCGTTGAAAGGGTCTGGTTTTTCAGTTCCCCCTCCAGTTGATGCCCTGTCCTTTCAGGTCAGTTTGGTTGAAAGGGTCTGGTTTCAGTTCCCCCTCCAGTTGATGCCCTGTCCTTTCAGGTCAGTTTGGTTGAGAAAAGGCTCACGGGTTTCAGTTAGCGTCATGCCATCGGGTTTCTTTGGAAGGGGCGCCAGTTGATCCTTGCCAAGGCTCCAAATGGGACATGTTGCGGGTTTGTGTTGGCTCTGTCGATGTTTGTGTTGGCTCTATGTTCATTTGCAGGACTCCGCCATAGCGCAGTCTCTCTCTCTCTCTCTCTCTCTCTCCCTCTCTCTCTCTCTCTCTCCATCCCAATACACCATTGGAAGGCAAGCTGGTAGGGAATTCGGGTCAGACGATCAATTTGAGCGGTGTCAAGTTGTTTGCATGGTGCCTTAGTGGCTGAACCAAGGGGTCACGACTTCGTCAGACCAGTTTGGTCAGTGGATTGTAGACTCACAAACGCTTGACACCAAAGGGACCACCATCCTTGCCTTGGCCTTGAGTTCCGAACTATATCGAAAATGGCTGCAGCCAACGCTTCGTCTGAGAGGCAGTATGCAGTAGAAAGGATGTTTGTCTCCAAAGTGAAACGCGGATACGACAGTGATAGGATTGGGACACAGCGCTGCGAGTCGGAAGCGAGCTCATATCATGCGGGCGACAGCGCAGGGGGGTAAAGGAGTGCGCCCGGAAAAGCCCGCCTAGGAAAACCGATCGTCCGGACCTGGAGTTATCGTGGAACCTGACTGCAGGCCTAAGACCTGTTTCCCTTCTGAGAATTTCTCGACCTTCTGGGTAAAAGAGGGTTTTTACTTCCGGGGGCTCCTTGGCCTATTTGGCCCAGTCCGAAAGTATCTGGTGGGAAGCACCGTGCGCCACAACGAGACGCTGCAGAGTGTCTTGGTGCTCACAGCATTCTGAGTGGCAAGTCCCCATTGAGAAAATGGAACCCGATTTCCTGGCATGTCACAGTGTTTTTCTTCATGACATTTGAAGATCAGCCAAATCACTTCTCAGACTGAAGCAGCTTTGATGTCCCCCTCTGAAAATTGGAGGCCACTGATGGCTGAGTGAATGGCATAGTTGTGTATGTGTGTCCAAGACCAAAGCATTTTCGCTCTTTGTTTCCCTTCCAGTAGGTAGCCAAGGGTGGCACCATGCAACTCAACCAACTGGTGGAATGCACGGGCCTAGAAGGTGCATATATGCTCACCCTCCATGACCCACCTTGAGCTCTGAGAAACAATCAGCACACCAGCGCCCACCTGGGCAAAAAATGTATGATCAACTTTCAACTGTAGCATTGTGTGTTCCCGCTTCGCTAGTTTCGAATAAGAACTTGAATCAACTCAAACCGTGATGTGTCATATCTAAAAGGCTTTGACTAGATAAGTCAAAAGTTGATTCCAGTTTGCTGCTGAGAAGGTGGTTTTTGGATCGACATTTGGGGTGACCAATCAGGTTCTCAGATAGAGAACCCCTTTCCCTATTCTTTCACTTTGCTTCCTCCGTTTTCAGGGTGTTGCCAAGCCCCTCAATAGAAATAGCACAGTTTTAAAGTCGGCCAGCCACTTTGAACATGTTGCAACAATGATGATGACCCACACAACAACATTGAGGGACCTCCAAGGGAGCATTGCAATAGTGTCTCATGATGAGGTTGAGTAGATTATCATAGAAACTTTACTACGTATTTGGAAGCAGCCCCGCGCATTCAACTTTGTTCAGATCAGATGTAAGCCATTTGGTGAGAGTTTGCTGCATATTTGATATTGAGGGGTTGGTAAAGCTATAGTTAGAGAACGCTCAAATTGTTAGCCAGAGGCATTATACATTGTCAGCTATGAACAAACAACCCATATTATATATATATATTTACTAGACATATCTCAGGTATTCAGAATTAGTGCAACTAGCTGGATTTTGTTCAAACAATTTGACATGCCCTGCCAGGGTGCTCTCATGGTTAAGTTCTATTGATCATGTTGACCCACATCACTACTCTTGGGAAGGTCTGCCAAATCAATCAGGCATTTCATCACGGTGTTGAGTGGTAGAACTCGTCAAGTTATCGGAGCATTATCAGTTAGACATGGCTCAGGCTAGTAGATACAGTACATGTCATATGCCCCTTGTTCTTCGACAAACATAAAAGTAATCCAAGAATCCAAAAACTGTTGGCAGACTTCGGGTGGGCTTGGACATGTTGATTTTTGTTTGTTCAGGTAATTCTTGGATTTCTCCGTTTTGCCTGGAAAATATTGGATGAAGATGTGGTAGGGTTTGATTCGTGAAA
>CAUJNA010003874.1:295000-365000 GCA_963377175.1 Effrenium voratum
CTGTCAAGTTCTGGGGATTTGAGGGGCGTTTGTTTGCTTTCTCAGGTTGCAGGTCTTGGCACTCAACCAAG
This sequence comes from Effrenium voratum, assembly GCA_963377175.1. NCBI lineage: Eukaryota > Dinophyceae > Suessiales > Symbiodiniaceae > Effrenium > Effrenium voratum. The sequence goes on from CAUJNA010003874.1 coordinate 295,072, forward strand.
CCTCACCCGCCCCCCCCCTCCCCCCCAAAAAAAGGAAAGAAAAGAGACACGAACTAGCTGTGAACCGTCCCTACATCTGAAGAATTTGATCGGTCATTATGGGGTTTTACATCTGTTGCATCCGCAGTGTGGCTGTTCAAGCGTGAAAATGTGCGAGCAGCGCACTTGGACGGTTTGTTGTTTCCTTTTGGGCCCCAAACCGGTAACCCTTGAATCTATAGGTTATCAGCCGTAGGCCCCTAGCTCTAAGCAATGGACGGTTCCCTTGTTCCTGTTGATGGATCCAACATGCCTGTGGATGCTGTCGGAGCTAGCTCCGACAACGCCACCGGCGGCGGTGCGCGAATGTTCGTGCCAAGCGCCAATGCACAGTATAACCGCACCCTGATGAATTCCCTTCAACTGTACAATACCGCAATCTTTGCTTTTGGGAATGATGCAGCTGCCAATTTGCGTGGGGAATTCGGTTCAACACCAAAAAAACTTAAGGGTAAGGCAGCTTGATGCGCATGCTGAAAGGGGTTTGGGGTCATCTAAGCAGAAATGAGTCTTGGCCGCCAAGAGGAAAGGGCTTGAACTGCTTTCCGGGAAAAACTTGACTATGAAACCGCCTCTTCTGTACGAGCAAAATGCGTTGTGTTGGAGCCCAAATTCTGCTCGTATTTTGGCGGATTGGGCTTGCGTTTGCGGCAATTGCGAGTTTTCACAAAGAAAGCAGTGATCTGCAACAAATCCTGCATGGGCACATTTTTTAGGGATCTGGCCACACACTACAAAATACGGAGCAGAACGTGTTTTTCTTGGTGGGCGTTTCTCAGAGGGGTTCAGGTTTTCCGTGAACCAACTCCGAACAAGCTCCGAACGAACAAACTCCGAACGAACTCCGACCGAACTCCGAACGAACTCCGAACGAACTCCGAACGAACTCTGAACGAGCTCCGAACGAGCCCCGAACGAACTCCGAACGAACTCCGAACGAACTCCGGACAAACTCCGGACAAACTCCGAACAAACTCCGAACGAACTCCGGGCGAACTCGGAACAAACTCCGAACAAGCGAACAAGCTCCGAGCGAACTTTGGCATTGTTCCCGAACCAACTCCGAACACACTTTGGCCATAAGTATGTTTTTGAGCCCAAGCATTTTGGTGGCCAAGCTGTTTTTTTGCTTTTTCGGGCTTACCAAAAGAGGCCAAGTGATTACAGGGGCCAGTTTTAACAAGTGGCCTGGGAAGGTGTTTTTTGAGGCAAACAAACATGTTCTCAGGCCACTTGTTGAAATTAGTTCTTTCGGTCAGATGGGTTTCCTGTTCTGTATGTTTCGGGCTGGATTTACTTCCCGGACAAGCGCCAAACAAACTTTGGCCATCTTTTTCTTTGGGGGAGCTGATTTTTGTGTTTCGGCCTTAAGTTTCAGTTTTTCGGCTTTGTTTTGTTTTATTGCTCTCTTTTTTTCAGGCTGTGATTTTTGCGTATTATTTTTTTCGGGGCTTAATTCTTGCCCCGGACGAACTCCGAACGAACTCCGAACGAACTCCGAACGAACTTTGGCCTTAAGCTTTTTTTGGAGCTTATTTTTGTTTTCGGTGTTGAACTTTTGGGGTTTTGGTCGTACAAAAACGCTGGAATTACAGCTTGTTGATTCGTTTTTCGTTCAAATTTAGTGTTACCAGGGCAAAAAAAACATTGAAACATGCTTAGTGCAGGCTTTTCATGCAAGAAAACAGCTATTTCATACGACCAAAATCGGGCAAGCCATTACACAAATCGGGCAAACCCTTAAGTTCAACACCGGTGTTGAACTTAAGCTCTTTTTTTTGGAATAAGATTTTTTTCCCGGATTAAGCCTTGATCAAAAAGATTAAGCTTTGTTTCAGCTTCAACAGCGAGCCTCAGCGTCAACCTGCGTGATCACCCCGGTAGCGATTTTAGCCCTCCGCAGCTCTGAAGTCCTACAAATCCTGCCCTGAACGCCTTCCCAGGCCACTGTTGAAACTGGCGCCTGTAATCACTTGGCCTCTTTTGGTAAGCCCGAAAAAAAAGCAACAAAAACAGTTTGACCACCAAAATACTTAGGCTCAAAAACATGCTTATGGCCAAAGTGTGTTCGGAGTTGGCTCGGGGGTTTGTTCGGAAATCAGCCAATGACAAAGCTTGCTCGGAGCTTGTTCGCTTGTTCGGAGTTTGTTCCGAGCTCGCCCGGAGTTCGTTCGGAGTTTGTCCGGAGTTTGCTCGGAGTTTGTTCGGAGTTCATTCGGAGTTCGTTCGGAGCTCGTTCGGAGTTTGTTCGGAGTTTGTTCACGAGGAACCTGGGGCCTCTGAGAAACGCCCACCAAGAAAAACACGTTCTGCTCCGTATTATGTAGTGTGTGGCCAGAACCCAAAAAATGTGCCCATGCAGGATTCGTTGCAGATCACTGCTTTCTTTGTGAAAACTCGCAATTGCCGCAAACGCAAGCCCAATCCGCCAAAATACGAGCAGAGTTTGGGCTCCAACACAACGCATTTTGCTCGTACAGAAGAGGCGGTTTCATAGTGAAGTTATTCCCGAAAAACAGTTCAAGCCCTTTCCTCTTCGCGGCCAAGACTCATTTCTGTTTAGATGACCCCAAACCCCTTTCAGCAGGCGCGTCAAGCTGTCTTACCCCTAAAGCTTAGCGCGCAGAAGCGGCGCGGTCCCCTGGGAAGCAAGCAAATTGATTCTTGTTTCGAGGAAACTGGCATCACTAGTACACTTTGAGATTTGCTGCAAAATCTGGGCTTTTCTTTTTTTGGTTTTGGCAAACCCCTAAGTTTGAGTAAAAAACCCTTATTCTTTTTTAGGACCTTAAAACACCCAAATCCCGAACGAACTGACCTGACCCATGAAATTTGGCAGATGCAGCCATTAGGTCTGAAGCCGAAGCCCTGCATCAAGCAGCTGTCACGCATTTGCAAGCGGAAAACCGTGAGGAGCTCCGTGTCGCACAGAATCAGCTGCATGCACACTACGCTGAATGTGCGCAAGCCCAGTCGCATAGGATTCGTGAATACGAACAGCGAGTGAGCGATGAGTTCATCCAAGAAGTGAACTTCGCTGAAGCTAGGATAAGCCAAGTGTGTGAGGAAAACGCCCAAGCATCGCATGAAGTGGAAATGAGACACAAAGCAACTGAGTTTAGGCAAGCCATCGAATCCACCCTGGCGGAGGCCCAGCAGCTCCTTCATGAGCAAGCTGCCAAGCACGCCGATGACACAGCCCGTGTCGAAGCGAAAAACGATGATTGACATGATGGCCTACCAAAACGGGCTTCTGCAGGACGAGCTCGATGAGCTGAAGAGGTATCAGAAGCAACACGACCTCCGCGAGGATGGATCGAAGCCCAAAGGGGTAGGTGATACCCGAGAGGATTCACCAGAGTTGATGACCGACGACATGAAATCAGCTCGGTCCCAAAGGTCAATGTTGGACCCGTTGTCCAATCCATTTCAATATGCAAAGGAAAAGTTGAGGTCGCTTGTTACCTATGACGGTTACGAGGTTGAATATACCCCCAGCGTAATCCCAACTGCCGAAAGCGAAGCACTGCCTGCAGATGCTCGCGATCTGCAAGGACCAGCTGAAAAGCCATCAGGTAGCAGCCGATCCCCGGTGAAAACAAGTGCACCGGTCCCGCCCCTGCAATTCTCTCAGGGGCCAATGCCAACTGACCGTAAGCAGGGTGGTAAGCCCCCTGGCGGTCCGCCACCTGATGATGATGGCGATGGCGAAGGTGATGAAGACGAAGGTGATGGCCTCGGGCCTAACCTCGGTCAAGAAGCCTTCGCCAAAATGTTGATGAAGTTAGTGAAAGGCCACACGAACGATGAAAAGCCCAGAACCCGCGAAAGCGAGACGTTGCGATTCAAGGAGATGCCAACTCCTGAAACGTACCGTGAATGGAAGACATCGGTTCGTGAGGATGTCCGCGCTGCATCTGACCGTCCAGACGAGGCTTGGCCTTGGATCATGGAAGTTTGGTCTGACCGCGAGGACAAGAAGAAGCTATTGGAGGAGCTCGGTGAACCGGGAAAATTCGTGACTCTAGACACGAAGATTCTCGCAGCGCTCACGCGTTCAGCGAAAGGCGATCTGGCTCAGCGAATCCTGACAGCAAAGGAAGAATGCGCCAAGGTGAGAGGAAGGCAGGTCTTGTTTATGTTTGACCAATATTTCAAGACCAGTGAAGAAGCCGGAAACCTCTACTCCTTGGAGGACCTGTTGCGTGTCTCGCGACACGGCGAAGGAATCATTGATCTCAAGCGTTTCCTAAACGCTTGGGATTCTGTGATCGCCGGCATGAAAAGGCCGCCAGAAGAAAAGGTGTTGAAAGACATCCTGCTTCGCCAAGTGAGAAGCTGCCATCTGTTGCGGTACGACATCGACACATATGATCGTTGCCGTGATGATGATCCCAACAAGTCGTACGATTTCCTAATGCGTTGCATGAGGGATCTAATCGAGAGGGATAGGCTTCGCGAGAACCGAGAGCGCGTGTCCAAAGTCAATGCTAGTAAAGCCCCGACGCCCAAGGCTGGTGCCGCCGCCCCTGAAAAGAAGGACCCCAAGAAAAAGAGCGCACCTAAGCCGAAGGACGCCGAGGAAAAGTACTGCATGCTTTGACTTCCAGAAGGGCTCGTGCACGAGGGGGGCAAACTGCCCTTACGCGCACCGCAAGGAGCCGCGAGGACGCTCCGCGACCCGTGGCAGGCCGAGTTCCCCCAAAGGCAATAAAGGAGAGAAAGCACCGTGCTCTTTCTTTGCCCAAGGGAAGTGCACTAGAGGTGACAAATGCAAGTTTAGCCATGCCTCCACGGGCGGCAAATGGGTCTGTGTTTTTTTACCGTGTCAGTTCTTTAGTCTTCGTGGGAGGTGGGGCTTGGGCGAGCCATACCCCCGAATCATACCCCGAGCCATACCCCCGAGCCATACCCCGAGTCATACCTTAAAAAACACAAAAAAGAACTTGCAAGAACTGTGGCAGTTGCATGTGATCCATGGATAGCTGGAAGGTATAGGGGGTTTAACTTCAAGCGAAGAAGGGGGTCTTGTCAAGAAACAGTGTTAGAGAGCTTGACATGTGGACCGATGCCAGGGGGTAGGGACTCCGAGGTATTACCTGGTTCACTTGTGGTTCCTGGATCTATCCTTGAGTCTGCGACGCTTGCATGGTTGGGCTCTGATGTCATGGGGCCAAGTACAGTTGACATGTCCACTCACACACTCACTGGTTACTCGTGGGGGGCCATTTTTGCCAATGGATGGCCCTGGTGCGCAGATCTCAAGCGCTGCTGCTGCCGCGCCTCGCGCGAATCCATTTCAGCCTTCTGTGTTGCTTCGGTCAAGTGGCTTTGCTTCTGCCTTGCAAGCCGCTGGCCCTGTCAACCTTCCTCCGCCGCCGCCTTCTCCGTCGCTCTTGTCACTCGCTGCGTCGCCCGTCATCCCTGTCGCCCTGTCTACTTCGCCGTTGCACGCTTGCCACGAGCCTAGACCAGCCACTCTAGGCGACGTAGTCGCTCGTGTGCCCATGCAAGGCTGCCCACCAAAACCCTGGGGCGGAGTTGGACTATGACGGACTTCCTTGCAACGCGCCCGCAGGACATGTCTGCTTGGCTTGCGCTTCCGCTGTACAGCCAGTATGTTGGCACCAGCTCCCTGAGTGACATTGCCGAAGAGTGCCTGCGCGGCTTGAAGGCAAAGCAAACAGAGCGTCTGCTAGCTGAGCAGGCAGCAGACTTGCCCGTAGAGCTGGCTAAGTGTGCGTTTTTCCCGGTGGCTGTGATGGCGCAGTTCGCTGCGAAGAAGTCCGGAAAGCCAGCTCTCTTTGTGGTGGATTTCTTCTTGGCTTGTCTCGCAAGGTGCTTGCACCAAGACTTTGTTGTGCTGCCCTACCCGGAGGGAGATCCCACGTTCACAGTACGCCCTAGATTTTGGTCGTGCCCTGTGGGTGATCCAGCAGCCGGCAAAAGCCCAACCTTTTCGTGGCTGAAGGGCCTGTTCGATGCCTTCCAAAAACAATGCCCAGAGCACTTCCCTTGGAAGTCCTGTGGTGTGTCACATGTCTACCAGCGTGGGAGTCACGCAGGCCTGAACGAGGTCTTCCGCCGCACACGTGGCGTTGCGCTCATCGCAACTCCTGAGGCCCGTGGCAACCTCGACCCTAGCTTCCCTGCCAAGCTGCAATGCGACACGAAAGCGTTCCTGAATTTGCTGTACCTGCTCGAGACAGCGACAGGAGGAAGCTATGAGTGGGTGACAGCGCAGGACTTGAAGCAGCATCGGCAATCCAAGAAGCGCGGCGCAGAAGCTGCGCCAGCCACGGGTGGAACCCCCGGCTCGGATGAGCTACTCACGTTTGATAGCACTTCAGTCAACATGTGCCTTTTCCAGCAAGCCTCCATTGTCCGCAGCTGGTGGGCGCAAGTGGGGAGGCATCACGACCTCGGCTTTTGCAGCCGGTTTTTGTTCTCCTTTTGCAAGCGAGCCTCTTTGCAACTGCCCGCGCGTGTGCCAGCGTCAGAGCGAGCTCCTGGTCTTCGTGCGCCCTTGACTTGCGCAGCCGAACTGTGTCTACAACTGTGGCGCGGGGTCTGTCAAGCCCACGGCCACGCGCAGACCTCAACTCCTCGGCCTTTGCTCTTCTGTCGATCGCAAGAGCTTGCAATGGAAGACCTTTTTCTTGCAATGGAGCCACTCATGGCCGGTCAGGAGTGGGGCACAGCTGTGAGGGGCTTGTTGGGCAAATTTGAGTACGTTGTTGCGGCCCAAGCAGCTTTCATTCAAATGCAGGAGAACGCATTCAGCAGAGTGACAAGCGCCTACATAAGCGATAATGCCTTAAAGTGTGCTCTACGCTTCTTGGACTTGCGAATGGCGCTTGGGGCTTGCGTGGTGGATGCAGAGGCGGAGCAGGCGCCTGCGCGTAGCGCCTGTGTTGCGAGACACTCGTCTGATAGCCAAGCCCATGCCTCCGCAGACACTGTAGGCCGCATGCTGCGCTGCGTGTTAGAGGAGCCCATCACGTTTTCTAGCTTGTCCTGCCACATGACACACTTGCGAAGTGACAAGACTGGTGAGAAGAGGCTTGCATTGTTGCAAGAAGCAGCAGATCTAGGTCTTGGAAGCTTGGAAACAGCTCCTGCGCACGGACTTGCTTCCCGCAGCCTCCAAGTGACGCCAGTCAGGCTTCGACGAAGCTTGCTCACTGAGTCCGTTGCCCAAATGCTGCAGTCATTGAGGGTGCCAGCTGGCGTGTGGCCGAAGCCTGCGCTTGCTCCAGACCTAGCAACAGCGCCTGATTCGGAGAGCGCCCTGGTGCATCTGCGTGGCACCGGCAAGCAGGGCTCGCAGGCAAAACCCAAATCTGCAGGCAAGAAAGTCTTGCAGCCTCGAGGCAAGCCACGCAAAGTTGCTGAGAAGAAAGCAGCCAAGGCAAAGGCAGAGCCAGTTGCTCGAGTTGCAACCCAACTTTGTGCACCTATCTCATGTCAGCGCCCGCCAAGCAGCAGTGCGGATGTTGAAGTGCTGTTGAGCCACGCACTGTGCCATAAGAAAGTGCATGAACAGACCTGGGCAGTCAAAGCCACTGACAGAAAGAAGAAGAGGCGGCAGACATGGCAATTGCGGTGCGCAAGCTGTCAACATGGCACGTGTCAGTGGACCGGGCAAGCTTGGTACGATTCTGAGACCAAGAGTGTCTGCGCAACCGCCATCGAGGGCAGAGAGCACGGCCGACCCAAGGTTGCAGCCAAGGCTGGCAGAAAGACAAAGGAGCTTAGCAAAAGGCTGGAGGTGCAAGAGTCCTTGCATTTCGACTCCGACGTGAGCCAGGAAGCGCTGCACAAAGCTGTTCAGAGCCACTTTGCGGATAAGGGCTCAAGCCTCCTTGTCCGGTGCAAGCCTCGCAAAAGCACCCGGGCTGGCCTTACTTGTGTTTTCTATTGTAACACCCATTGCAATAAGGACACCGGCAAACTGTGCAACTGGCCAGGCGCCGCAAATTTGGCTTTTGCCACAGCCACTAAGCCTGCCAAGCTTGCGTTGCGCTACGAAGCTGCGACCCAGCACGCTCCAGATGAGCGAGAGCTGTATGGCACGATGACATGGCGACAGCGACTGTGCGTGCTCCGCACTAAAACCACAGACACAAAGCTGGTCATGGGCGAGGTCAGCGCCCTGCGCGAGGCTGGGCAACCAGAAAAGGACTTGACTCCACCATCCAAGTCACAGCTGGAAGCTCACATGGTCCGCTACCGCAAGTCTCTCAGAGCGCATTCATCCGACGAGGGCGCAGTGACAGCGGGTCGGCTGGATGTCAGCGACTTTCATTTTCTTCAAGACAAGCTCAATGCCGACCTTGGTGGTGCCTCGCATCTCACTCCTGATGATGGCCGCCTCCAGCCAACGGACCCAAGTCTTCGTGTTGTTGGCATGAGTATCAGTCGGGAACATGTAGTCGTCCCCTTGATTTGCCCGAGCCTCGTGCAGCAAGTGTGCTCTTTGTTAGAAGTGCCATCAAACATCAAGCTGTCGTTGGACGGCACATACCGTCTGCTCCTTGGCACTGACTACGCGCTGCTAAATGTCGGTGTGAATGTGAAGCACTGGGCCACAGGCTCAGCAGGCTTCCCCTCCACTTGCCGGTCCAAGTATGTTCCGTTGGGCTTTGCTATAGCCAGCGTCAAGTCCGAGGAATGCTACGCGCGCCTCGTTGATTGTGTTCTTGCTGTGTGCCAGCGGTTTCAGCCAAGTGTGTCAGCTGCCAGTGTCCGTCAGTGGCACGGTGATATGCATCCCGGCTGGGACCTTGCTCGTCAGCGCCTCGCTGCGCATGCTGCGCGCCTGTCGGATTGGGCGCATGTCACCGGAACAACCTCCCTGGGGCCAGCTGGATTTCCAGGCCTAGCGCGCCGCTGCTTCCATCAGGGCGACGCGCAGCTGTCGTGGTTGCTGTCTTGGTTTGGCTTGTCTCGCTTCCTACCTGCGGCTTTGTTCCACGTCATTTGGAGCAGCATCTGGCAACGGCTTGGCGCCAACCACCCCGTCCTTCGACCTTTGCAGAGGCATTACTTCGTGTTGTCACACGGGCAGTGGGACGCTGCCTGGCGTGCTGGCCCGGACCGCATTTGCTTTGGCACCGCCGTCGGCTCTGCTCCGCAGGAAAGTTGGCACGGCACAACGCTCAAGCGCCTTGTCGCTGGCCGTGCTTCTGCTCCGGTCGACTTGGCCCGGCAGCTGGAAGTGGTTGTGCGGCACGAGTTGCAGTCGTGCAAAAGCCTCGCGAAGTCCAGTCGCAGGCTGATGGATTGGTCAGGTGCCGGGCAGCATTTGGACCAGCAGCTCTTGAAGGGCAGCGCCGCCATACGCAAAGCTGGCCGCACTTCTGCCCAAAGCTTGTGGGAGTGGCACCTCAACCAGCAGTGGACCGACTCTGTCGGCAACACTTGGGTTCTTGTTCCGTCTTCCCGCTATTCTCGCGACCCAAGCTTGCCCCCTGATGTCCGGCGCAAGACCTTTGTCGACCGGACACCCGTCCAGCTGCCACCGCAAAGCGCGCGTTTCTTTGCCACGCTCTGCACATCCTCTTCCGTGCCAGCTGTGCAGGAAGCTCTGCAGCGCCTTGCCATTTTTGATACGCGCCGTCAAGAGGTGTCAGATTGGGGGCGAGCCTTCCGGGTTTTGGACGATTGGCGATGTGTTGTGCTGGGCCCCGCAGTTGCTGAATATTGGGCGCAGCAACATCGCCCGTTGCCTGAACCAGGCCTGCGCAACAAGCACATGCGCAGCCTCTGCTTCCTTTGTCCTTCGGCCGCTAAATGGGGCCCGTGCGAACATGCATACTGCGCCATGCTGGGTGAGGGCTTGCTGTCAGTACAGTCTGTTTCAGGACTCTCTGGCCCAATGCGTGGTCGCCCTAAAAAGGCTGCGCGCCACCCCGCAGGCTTGGCGCTTGCCCGGGAGCCTGACATCCTGCGTCTGCCCTGCGTCACGCAGCCATCTGCGCTTCCTGTATCTTCTGCCGAAGCGCAGTCCCTCAGCGCAGTGCTGCGGGCTGCAGGCTTGGCTTCTCTGCAAGAGCGCTTCACGAGCCAAGATGCGACAGTCGCGATCCTTCAGACTCTTATCTGCATGTTCATGGCTAGTCAGCAAGTTGCACAGGAGCAAAGTGCGCTGACCCATGCACATACTTGCATCCGAGGAGCTTGAGCTACGCTGATTTGAAGATGTTCTTCGATCTACGGCTCGCAGAAGCCCACGCTCTGAAAAACGTGCTCAACAAGGCAAGGCGTAGAGTTGCAACACAGTGCCAAGAAGCAGCCCCAACCCCAGGCAAGCTGCTCATCGGGGTCCAGTGCTGCTCGAGCGCTCGAGCGCAGGGAACGCAGGCGGGGGTCTCTTCCCTCGTCATACTTTGGGAGTGCCGTTGGCCCTCACTTTGTGCCGCAAAACAAAACCACACGCAACCCAGGACTCCGAGCTGGCGGCGGCGCCCTGTCGTTGCCGAGGCATGCAGTGGAGCAACTGCATTTTCCTGCGTGGCTCACAAGCTTGAAGATGTGCGATCGTGTCGTGCTGCGTGGCCAGGACGACGGGATGCGGGTCGTCGCCCGGCGCCGGCTCTCCTTGTGGAGCGCCGCTTGGGCTTTTTATGCTATGTTGAGCGACGGAAGAGAACTGTTGTGCGCGTTGCAAGCATACGTTTGCACGCTAGGCGACGCCGAAGGCAGAGAGGCTTGCTGCATTGCGGCAAATCTACCCGAGGTAAGCGCTAGAGGCGGGGAGTGCCGCTGCTTATCGACCCCGTGGCAGTCAAGAGCAAGTTGCTTGAGTTGGAGGGTTCCCAGAAGGCTTCTTGCTGTGCTCTATGGGCCTTGTGTGTTCTCCTGTTCCGTCATGTTCTTGCTTGCAAATTACCTGCCAAGCATCATCACCCGGCCACTCGCGCTAGGTGCCGCTGGCGGGCCGGATTCGTTGACTGCACGATGCTGAAAAAAGTACATATCGTTTGTGAGTTTGAGCGTGCTTGAGTGTGCGTTTCAGTCTGTGTGTGTGTGTGTGTGCGTGTGCTTCTGCTTGTGTGTCAATGTATGTTTGGGTGTGCGTATAAGTCTGAGTCCATGCTTGACGGTGTTTTGCTTTGTGTTGAGCTACTACGGCCGCATGTTTGCGTGCGTGTGTGTTTGTGTGTGTGTGCGTGTGCGAGTGGGTTTGTGTTTGTGGGTGTGTTGCAGTAGGTGTAAGAGCGTGTCTTTTCAGTGTGTGCTTGGGCGTGTTTGCTGGAGCGTGTGTGTGTCTGTGTCCAGTCAGAAATGAATCGGAAAAAATTCCCAAAAGCGTTGGGAAAAATTCCCGGAAAAAAGGATCGGCCATTCTCAAGGCCAACATCGAGCAAGGTATCAAAGGTGAATGGTGTGCTCTTGTGATCAAGGACGTGCATACGCAGTTCAGGTATGTTTATCCGTCGACCAGCAAAAGCACGGAGCAATCCGTTGCAGGGATCCAGCATTTCATTTCCGGTAGGGATGAGGTTGAGGTTCTCTACACCGATAACTCCCTGGAATTGAAGCCGCAATAGAGCAGTTGGGGTACCGTCATCAGACCTCCATTGAATATGTTGATTCTTCCAAATCCTTCGTCGAAAGGGAAATCAGACATCTGTTGGAGGGAGCACGTGCGAATCTTGTTCAGTCAGGGTTCCCACTGTCGATGTGGCCATTTGCAATCCAGCACAATGCAGTTGCAACCAACATCCTGCCGCAGTTGAACGGAAACGATTCGGCATGGTACCTCAGGTTTCACAAGACCTTTGATGAAGCTGAGATACCTTTCGGAGCAAAGGTACTGTTCTGGAACAACCCTGCACGAGCTGACAATCAGGCAGGCAAGACTTCGCCAACATCAAATGAAGGCGTGTTTCTCGGGTACCACATTCAGCCTGGGTTCGCATAGAAAGGGGAATTCCTTGTTGCAAAGCTAGAAGGACTCGATTACCATATCGAACATGCGGCAGCCAGGACCGAAAGGCCCTAACCCAGCAGTATGAAGATCAGCTCCGTGCAGATGCCAAGAAGGCTGTGCTCGAGACAACAGTCTCATCGGAGGCCAGATCCGAGCACCCTGAAGCCGCATCGAGTGCAAAGCCAACCAGCGCCGCCCGCGAGGGCGAGCCGACAATGCCTGTGATCCGGCAAGCGCCTGCGATGTCCGTCCTTCCGGAACGCGACAAGTCAGCAAAGGAGCCGCATCGCCCGCAATTGCGTGAGTTGGTCAAAGAGCGATCAAGAAAGTCGAATTTGATGTTGCTCTTGAACTGTTCAGTGCAGTCGTAGCCAGACTTGTGCCGAAGCCGAAGTAGCCAATACGCCAAAGGCCCAAGCCGCCCTTGACAAGGAATGGGAAAACCTTCGAAAGAAAGGTACTTGGGATGAGCTCAGAGTAAATGAGTGTAGGCGTGTCATCAGAGAAGCCCAGAACAAAGGGGAAAAGGTCCACATTGGAAGGATTTTCGAGGCTTGTTACGAGAAGGGTAGTGAGCTTCCCGATGATTCTAACAAGAAGTTCAAAGGAAGGACCGTTTTCCAAGGGAACAATGTTTACGATGAGAACTCTGTGGCAGCTTTATTTGCGGAGCTAGGGTCCAGCCCAGCGTCAATGGAGACAGCCAAAATCCTCGACGCTTTCGGGTCGCAGCCCGGCTACCGCAAGGCGCAAGCCGATGCGAAGCAAGCCTACATCCAAGCCCTGTTCAAAGGCGTTCCCACATGGCTTAGATTGCCAAAGAACAGATGGCCTAGCCATTGGAGCAAACAATACATTGACCCCATTGTACCACTTGTGCTAGCCTTGTATGGACATCCCGATTCAGGGGGGCTTTGGGAAAAGCACCTCGAAGATGCCCTTAGCAAGCAAGGCTTTGTGAGAGTGTTGCCTGAAATATGGACATCCATTTTCCATCATCCGGAACTCGACCTCTGCTCGTCGTATATGTTGATGACTTCAAGCTTGCAGGACCCGCCGGTAGCCTTGATAAGGGATGGGAACTGATCGGGAAGGTTGTCGAGATCGACGCGCCCGAGCCATTCGGCCGATACTTTGGGTGTCATCACATCGAAAAGAACAATGTCAGATTGTCTAAAGAGGAACACCCTTTCAATCACGTGTTTGAGGGTTCTGCGCAACACGCGGGTGTTTGCTCTCAAAGAAGGACTGAGGACTACTGGGAGCACGACGAGAACACGAAAACGTGGACACGCTATCACGTGCAGCCCAGAAAGTGCCTTTTCCGTCCTAAGGAGCAACTGAGTGCATTCGCTTGCAGCCTCGACCCCCAGCGTGTGACAATCAAAGACCAATCCAAAGCAAGTCCAATTTGCGATGAGTGGTCGCGCCACGCAAGTGATCGCATTTCTGCGGACACCGCGTGGTGGACCGGACGTACTGTGTTTTCCTACGGTGAGAATCAGGAAGCAGCTTTGCAATGTGCGTTGCCCTCAAAGCCTGGATCAATGAGAGACAAAACCCATCCTAGACCCCGACAGCCGTTTTGGACCCACCCTGAATTCATCCTAAACCCCTCGCAAACCTTGCCAAAACCCATTTACAGCCTACCTCAAACGCGTGTACACACAACGGAAACCAACCCTAAAGCCACCCTAAACCGAGTGAAACCGACCCAAATCCCACCGAAGATTCTCTTGATGCTAGTTTGCTACTAGCTCACCGGAGAAGTCAAGTCCGCGACTTGATAGCTTTGTGACACACGCTGATGAAATGCCCCAAGCTTCGATTTGGCGCGCTGAGGTGGACACTTCCATGATGACACTTGCTTGAAGTATGGGGGGCGCGGGCGCATCTTTGGAGCTTGGACGCTCTTGGACCATGCCACCAAGCAGGTTTTCAAGTGAGCCCAGATTTTCTGCGGCGTGAGCCGAGACTCGATCGGCTCAGGGAGGGTGGCAATGGGATGATGACACGGAGCTGAAGGACACGTTCGTCGAAGATGGACAAGAGGGCGACTACCTTTGCATGGACAGGCGCCGGTGCTTTCTTTGCCCATTGCAATGTTGGCCGGCATTGGCTTTCTTCCAATTGCAAGAAACCAATTCCACACTCCAGATGCCCAGTAGAAGGAAGGTCGGGGCATTTTCGGGCAGTTTCTTTGGCTCTCAGCACATCGTGCAGCTTTATGCCGTGACTTTGCCTCATGTTCCTCAATTTCCTTTTGTTGTGTTCGCAGAAATGGCCAATGTCTAAAACTCACAGTTTGAAGGGACTTTGTATCTGTGTGTGTTTGTGTCTGGAGGAACATGTGGGTGTAGAGCCCAATGATTAGAGGCAATCTGTGGGGTCAGCTTTGCATTTCTGTGATGGGTACCTTGGCGTTCCCAGCCCAATGATCCGACTGTTCGGCAGGGGATCGGGCTCGCTGGTGAACTGCAACCACAACAACGGCACCTTGCACGATGGTCTTTGCGAGGTGCAGTTCCATTATCCAGGCGCACGGAAACGCATGACAAAAAAGGTGCGTCTCTTTCTTTTTCTTTTACGGGGCCTCCGCAAATAGTGCAAATGGTAGTATAGTTGCTAGTGGCTTTTCTCTTTTGGAGTCCCTTTGAAACCACTAAAGAAGGTGGTCAACGGAAAAGCACACCGATATGGGAAAGGATCAATTACACCTGGCTGGATCGGGGATTTTCTTCCATGGGTCGCGGAGACGCCCCAGAAAGCTGGATCTTGGGATTGTGTCAAAGGGTCCCTCAAAGGTTCAGGAATGAAGTTGTCTACCCTTTTTATTGTGGTTTTGCACGGACACCAGCAGGAAAACCCGTCATTTTGGGATTCCACACCCGCCACAAAAAACGCTCATCACTTGGGAGTACTGAAAGAGCCTGGCCAGATTCTGTCAGGCATGGATGAGCCGGTGGAGGAAGAGGTCATGACTGGCTGACCGGCATAGGGAAAACCGCACAAAGTTTGCGGCCTGCAGTATCGGGATCTGCACAACTTATAAGGAGCTTGAGTCGAAGAAAGGAACTGACCCATGATGAAAGCTTCTTGTCTGAGGGTTGCGTGTTTTCAGAAGTTCTTGTACTTTGTGCAGATCTGGATTGACATAGGCGACATCGCAGTGACACGTGGAACCACAAGACGCGGATGTGAAGCAATGCACTTGTTGGCGGGGAGACAACATTCTGCGGACTGACCAAAATGAATTTGTCATGTAAAGACCTGCGGGCTACCTTCCAATGGAGTCGTCTGGCAGGGACGCAGATGCAGCCTATAGGCCAGATGTTGCTGACCCTAAGTCAAGCTTTCTTTCAGCAGATGGTTCCTCAACATCGTGAGCCCTTTTCTTCAAGCCTTTTTTTTTTTCCGGGTGGCACAGGTCGAATTGTCGAACAAGGCACAAAATGCATTTGCAAACCTCTCAGAGGCCGCTATGCCAGCAAGAGAGGCTCTTCACCGGTTTGAAGTGAGAAGTGGAGACGGAAATTAAATGGCCTCATTGACTTAGCCAGGGCGATCCCTTGTGACCCCATTCCTTTGAAGGGGATCTCCTTTATGGGGATGGGAGTCAACCACTTTGGCAACACCATGTGGTTCCTGAGGAAAGAGTTTGCGCGGATCTTTTGAGACCTATCTGCAAAGTACCCAACTGGCCTTCAGTTACAGTAAACAAACTCTCAACCCTAGAACGCCAGGTCAACCTGTTTGTTTTCCCGCTGGATAGAATATAGGTATATATACATATATTGGAAAGAGCTTAGCATGAAATTGCCATGCTCGCCGCTCTTTGTGTGTATGTGTATCTCCGCAGCATCTACGTTTGAAGTGAGGGCACAGCACTTCACTGGTTCAGAATCAAAGCCAGAGTCGCACTTGTGCTTTTGGGCTGAACTGGAGCCTGCTTCCTCCCAAACAAGGCACCCAGCTTGTTGAAGTGCGGCCCAACCAGCCATGAATGTCGTTGCGGAAACAGATGACGCAAGCTTGCATCACGCGTCAGGTCTCTTCGCTGCTGACAAAGCCTTCTTTATGCATTTGGGAGGCGCGAGTGGATGGGCTCCTTTTGCGTCAAGCCTGGAGAGTCTGGCACTGGAAGCGATGCGGCGGCAACCCCGAAATTCCTCATCCATGGCTGTTGCTTCGGGTGCGACGGCTTTCGGCGCAGGCTATGACCCGGAGATGAAGTTTTACGGGGGAGAGGAGCGCTGATGCTGCTCGGTCGTGCGTGAAGCAACTTAAACAAAGACCGAAATGTCTTTTGGGCATAGCTTTAGTATGTACTAGTTCCTGGTTTGATGAGAACAGGCGGCGCAACAAGGGCTACATACAAGGCGGCAAATGATACAACTGTATATATATATATATATATGTATATACACACACCTTCAGGCGCCTACATTCGCCGTCGCTCAACCGCAACCTGTTACGTGGGGGGGGGGACGGGGCGGGGTAATAGCGTGATAGAGATAGAAATGCATAACATCTACAATTATATTCATTTATATACGCGTAGTTACGTGATTCCTGATCATATATGTATGCATGTACATAAATATACACCTATGTTCATGTATTCAATTATTCAATATTGGAAGCACCAATCTTGGCAGTTTGCTCTCTTTTGAAGTGCTGCTTCGCATGGAAGTGTCGATTGGTGCCTTGGGCCCATTTACTCGGGTGTCCAAAAGGTTTTTTGTTGGTAGCACCATCAAAGCATTCAATACGCCCAGGGTCCGGGAAGGGCTTTGGGCTGGATTGAGCGGTTTGGGTGGTCATTTGTCGCCAAACACAGCTCCTGACGGCATCAGACGCCCCCCCTCCCCGGAAGGTATCTTTCTCCCATGGGACTTGCTTCCTTCCTGAACCCTGAAGTTCAAGTCTGAAATTGGAAGCCCATGGCGAACTGGCTGACCCGAAGTGCCATCTAGTCTTGACCGCTCTTGGGTTGGATCTTTAGACTTTAACTTTTTGGTTGAAATCAAGTTGGGTTTTCGACTAAACCCCCAAAAGTTAAACTTTTTGCAGGGGGGGTCCTTGCAGCAACCAAGTAGTCGAGCTCCAATTCCCACGCCAAACCGCTCAGATCGGATGACGCAACCTGCCAGGAGATGGAGATCGGCTTCCGCACCTGGCAGCTTGGGGCCTAGCATTGGGCAACGCAGTGAGACGTTTTGTGTCCTTTTTACGGGGGGGTTGGTGCGAAATAGATGGGTTCCACTGGTCTAGATTCGTTCGGTCCATATTGGTTTAACGAATCAAAGCAATGGAACCACCGGTTTAATCAGTATAGATCCATTGGTTTCGTGGGAAAACCACATTTGTTCCCAAAGATGACCTATGATCGGGCGACTCACAAAGTTTAGCCCAGAAAACAAAGGGGGACTCCCTCATTTTCCCTCGTTCACCGGAATGTTTTGACAGTGGCCCGTGTTGACAGTTCAAGGGTAGGTCAATGTCCCTTGCGCTTGGGCGGACCCTATGTTTGAGAATGCACAAGGGATGTTGGCGTTGGGGCGATTGGATGGAGCTGAGCGAAATCCATTGCACCGATCCTGGAACATGGTGGTCAAACCACTCGGCCACGAATTTCAGGGGCACCCCTCAAAAATCGCGCTGCGTGAATCCGCATGACCAATTGAAAGTCATCCGCATGAGAGCCACAATCAAAACCCGGCTAGATGAAGGTTAGTAAGGGACGATCCCAACCATAAATAGCGCGGCCGCCTTCTTAGTTCTTTACATGGCTCTAGGTGCACCATTTTTGTACCGGGTTTTGATTCTGACTCAATGTGGTTGTTGTGGGCTTGGTCTGGCGTGTATCGAAACTTTAGGCATGTCAAGCTGCGTGTCGGAGAATTTTGTGGACCTCTCCAACATACATGTTATGACATGGACTTCCTCATCGTTTGCCTGTACGGCCCAAAAGGGTTATCCTTTTGCTTGGGGCTGGTACGGATGGGGTCCTTCGTGTTTTTTAGAGATTCATAAGGAGTGGTTCTTCAGGGAATGGCCGCGGCCTTTTGATGAGTCGCTCGTGGTCCTTTCCTCAAGATCAGGTTCCCTTCCTCAATCGGGCCCCGTTTCCCGTTCAAGACAACTCAAAAGAGGGGAATTTTCCAAGAAGAAAACTCCAAACGTATGGGTCGAACCGCATCCTTTGGTTCGAGCTGCCGCGCTGGGCGCATGGCACCAGATGGGGCAGGGGCTGTCAGAGCCACGGCAGCAGCTGGATTTTTGGGCCGCGGTCCCGGGGCTGCCCTCCCCCCCCCCCCCGGCTTTACAGATTTCCAAGCAAAAACGGGGAGCCCTGAAAAATGCTTTCCTGAAAAGGGTGCAAAAAGGATCCGGGAAAGTCAAACTTGGGTGTCAGCAGTGTGTTTGTGTGAGAGCGAGAGAGGGGGAACGGCCCTGCCTGGCCGAAAGTGGTCAGCAAGCATGGAAGTTGCTTGCCATATGACGCATTCTTTGCATTGGCAGTTGGCTGACTTTTGGGCACCAAAGATGAAAACAAAACTTACCCACCCCCCCTTGTTTGCTCCTGAGTATTCTTTATTTGCGAAGCTAGCCATTGCAGGATGCAAGCTGTTGGTTCTCTTGGGAGGCCTAAGCAATTTGCCAGATTGTTGTCCTGACCGGTCATGTGCTGCGTGTTTGTGGCATGTGCTTGAGGAACTGGCTGTTGATGAATAGAAGTTTGGTTGTTTGGCTAGCGCCTTGAGGACGGTACCTGAGTGACGGGCTTTTGATTGGCTCGCACTTGAAACTAGCAAGTCGGTCAGCTGGGACAAATGGTATGGCCCTCGTG
Organism: Effrenium voratum; assembly: GCA_963377175.1. Lineage (NCBI taxonomy): Eukaryota > Dinophyceae > Suessiales > Symbiodiniaceae > Effrenium > Effrenium voratum. The sequence goes on from CAUJNA010003874.1 coordinate 313,902, forward strand.
GAAAATTCCAAAACTTCCCATCCCTTGGACAAGTCAGCTTTCGTCCCGCGATTCCTGAGGAGGCGATATGGGGTGATCCTCCACAGCTCTGCCACTGGGATTCGATTCGGGGGATGCACAGTTCTTGCCTCTGCCAGGAGTCCCTCAAACGCAAGAAACCTTCCCGCAAAATATGGGGAATGTTAGGATGGTCTTGTTTACCTGCAGAAGGGAAGCCACGGATCAAGGCGCCTCCCCTTTCAAGTTGACATGTCTCATCCCTTGGACAGCTTTGGTGAATCTATGTGTAGTTCTCAGATCAGGCATGTGGGTTTCCTCTGGCCAGGTGGGGTTCAGACGAGCGTGAGCGATGCGCTAAACTCCATGTGGGGGCAACTTGGCTGCAACGCATGCGGCGCTGCACTGTTTGGGTTTCCTCGAGCGGGAGAGCAATGAGCCTGAGGGCGATCCAGGCATAGTCTTTGTGCAAGTGAAGGATACCCCGGGACACTGGCTCTTCCGGCAGCTTCTGAGCTGAGGCACTTGGTCGGCAAGCGCGAGGTGTGCATCATCATGGTGGGCCTGGACTGGCCAAATCCAGATTTCCTTTGGGTTGAAGACTGTACCACGGTAATATCACACAGGGCTTTTGGTATGCGTGTACATGTTTTGTTTGCTGCCTTCGAATTTTAGGCTGGGTTTTTTTCGAGGTGTCAGAAAGCGGCCCGAGAAATGCTCAGTGGTTGCAAGTTGCAGGATTCAGCGGGTAAGACAACGACGTTGCCCAGACCTCGGTGAGCGCCATGAGCACGTGAAAAGCTGACGTGAGACGTGCAAAGATGACTGCTTGCTGGTAGAGTTCAAGAGAACTTGGGGGACGACGTGTTTCAGGTAGCCCTTTTGGTGATTTGGACTGGTAATTCAACCCCTGGAAACCAGCCCTAACCTCAGAAGCACCAGTCCAAACCACCAATTTAGAGGGGAGCTGAATGCTTGGACATCGGCGGGTGATTTCCACAAGTCAGAACAAGCAAGCGGAAATTCGTCTTTCGCTCTTGTCGCTGATTGCCATCGGCTGGGCTGTTGCATCGCCATTGTTTGCGGGTTCCTTCAACGAAAGCGGTGAAGACTGCTAGGTCCCCCAGTGCCCTTTTGCCTCTTTTTTTTGGGAGGGTTCCCCTACTAAAATAGAAGTCCTAGACTCGGCTTTCATTTTCTGAAGGTCAGAGCCTCTGTGCTGTCCGAATTGCGCTGAGGTATCGGCTGAAGCTGGGTGTGCAAGTGAGAACTCTGCCAACGGTGGGTTTCAACGTGGAGAAGCTGGACCCGGGGGGGGGGGGGGGAGCGTTCTAAGCCAGGTGTTCCGTTTGAGGTGTGAATCCGAGAGTTGTGTTGGCAAGATCCCAGCTGTCTTTGAGTCCCACTTTGAGCAAAGGACAGGGGTGTTTGATCCCGGCTTTCTGTGGGGTTGGGGGGTCTCTTCCTGCGGCTTTTGGAGGATGTCGACGGCTTCCGGAAACCAAAGGTCGAGGGACCTGTTTGGTCCCGGATGGGTGTGTCTTGTATTCATGCTACCCTTTTGTGGGGGTGGTTCAAAGGCAAACCAGAAGAAGGGTCCGCTGAAAAAACACCCACACACCCACACGCGCACACGCGCACACACCCACACACAAACACAAACACAAACACAAACACAAACACACACACACACACACACACACACACACACACACACACACACACACACACACACACACACACACACACACACACACACACACACACACACACACACACACACACCACACACACACACACACACACACACACACACACACACACACACACACACACACACACACACACACACACACACACACACACACACACACACACACACACACACACACACACACACACACACACACACACACACCCACACACCACACACACCACACACACCCACACACCCACACACACACACACACACACACACACACACACACACACACACACACACACACACACACACACACACACACACACACACACACACACACACACACCCACCCACCCACCCACCCACCCACCCACCCACACACCCACACACCCACACACCCACACACCCACACACCCACACACCCACACACCCACACACCCACACACCCCACACACACCCACACACCCACACACCCACACACCCACACACCCACACACCCACACACCCACACACCCACACACCCACACACCCACACACCCACACACCCACACACCCACACACCCACACACCCACACACCCACACACCCACACAACCACACACACCCACACACCCACACACCCACACACCCACACACCCACACACCCACACACCCACACACCCACACACCCCCACACACAAACCACACACCCACACACCCACACACCCACACACCCACACACCCACACACCCACACACCCACACACCCACACACCCACACACCCACACACCCACACACCCACACACCCAAACACCCACACACCCACACACCCACACACCCACACACCCACACACCCACACACCCACACACCCACACACCCACACACCCACACACCCACACACCCACACACCCACACACCACACACCACACACCACACACCACACACCACACACCACACACCACACACCCACACACCACACCACACAACACCACACCCCACACACCACACCACACACCACACACCACACACCACACACCACACACGCACACACGCCCACACGCCCACACGCCCACACGCCCACACGCCCACACGCCCACACGCCCACACGCCCACACGCCCACACGCACACGCCCACCCGCACACGCCCACCCGCACACGCCCACCCGCACACGCCACCCGCACACGCCCACCCGCACACGCCCACCCGCACACGCACACGCACACGCACACCCGCACACCCGCACACCCGCACACCCGCACACCCGCACACGCACACGCACACGCACACCCACACCCACACCCACACCCACACACACACACACACACACACACCGCGCACGCGCACGCGCACGCGCAAGCGCACGGGCACGGGCACGGGCACGCGCACGCGCACGCGCACGCGCACGCGCACGCGCACGCGCACGCGCACGCGCACGCGCACGCACGCACACACCCACACGCGCACACGCGCACACACACGCACACACGCACACAAGCGCGCACGCGCGCACACACACACACACACGCACGCACGCACGCACGCACGCACGCACGCACGCACACACGCACGCACACATGCACGCACACACGCCCGCACGCCCGCCCACCCGCCCGCCCGCCCGCCCACCCGCCCGCCCGCGCGCCCGCCCGCCACCCGCCCGCCCGCCCGCCCGCCCACCCGCTCACACGCGCACGCACACGCGCACGCGCACGCGCACGCGCACGCGCACACGCACACGCACACGCACGCACACCAACACACCCACATAGAGGGTCAACGGTCAAGTTGTCGCAGTCACAGATATCTGTGAGTCTGCTCGCCGGCTTGCTGGGACACCTCAAAAAGCATGCGAAGCTGTTTTTTGCCTGTGCCAACCACCAGCTACAATGGACTTTGCACCCTTTCGAAGAATCGCTGCGCACTAAATCCGCCACCGCAGAATAAATCACTCGGAACAACATCAATGGAGTACCAGGAGGTCCAAGAGAGGTTCCGCTACGGTCCAACTCCCCCCCTTGTAGGGCACGAAGCCTGGCAAAATAGTAATTTGCAGAGTAAGGTTTCAATTGGGATCCTTCAATGCCCCTGTGGCTCAAAAAACCGGTAAGTGGAAACATGGACCAAAACCTGCCTAACCCCTCCTGGTTAATTTTGAGCCACACCCATTTATCAATTCACACTTAAAAGCCGAAATCAGAGAGACAATTTAATAAATTGGATGCATTTACTGCTGAAAGTCAAATAGCTTAGGGGAGCCCCGTCGGGGAGCCCCAGATACGGCGGAGTTGGGAGCTTAGAATTGGGTGGTAATTATTGCCAAACCCCGATTTAGCATTAACAGTGGAAGAGACGCCGTGTTGGATTCAATTAAGTCAATCCCAGCATCTTTCGGCAATTTCTTGGTGGTGCGCAGTCTCTCGAAGGAGTACAAAAACATCGTCTTCACCGTTTGGGACCTTGGCGGTCAGACGAGAACTCGACAGATTTGGCAGCATTACTACCAGAGCTTTGGCAGCACTTTGCGGTGTGCATCGAATCATTGAGCCAGGAGGCCCTTTGCAAACATTGAGCATTTTTTTAGGTCTGCATGTCACATTGCAGCAGTATCATCCTTGGTCAACGTAGGGCTGTTTGGGTTAAGCCATTTCCCGGCTGTGTCCGCGTGGGTCAAATGACCCTGGGAGCTGGAGTGCCCAGTTTGAGTGTCTTTCAAAGCATCCCAGGCATTTACTCCATAGGTTCCAACAGTTTCCAGGGCGTCAAAGCTGCATGCGCTAGCAATTGCAATTGTACCATATTAGTTGGATCAGGTGACCGATTCTGTTGCAATCCGGGGGGTCTGGCACCGCTACTTATGATCGAGCAAGGCTTGCCGTTGTATTATACTGCGGTTTCCGGTGTTCTGTCCGTGTGCTTCATGTGGGCTTAGAATAATGCTGTGCCCGCAGAAGACTGTGCAGGGAATTGGGCAAACATTCCGTCACTGGTGCCAGTCGATCACTTGTTTCGGTTCAGTGCTACGTGCAAAAGATCGTCGCATTTGTCGCTATGTGCGGCGTAAGCTTTGAAGTCTTGAAGTGAGGAAGAAGCAAGGGGCATGATCATGCCATTATCCATTTGGGTGCACGGAAACAAACACGTTGATCCGTCGTGCCAAGGAATACAGATGGGCTCATATTCGCGGCTTGGCGAAAGCTGTGACGCATGGACTGCTTGAGGCATCTTGACAGGCTGTGCTTTGAAAGAGTTGAGCACAGCGAAGCCGCAATCACGTGTGTGTTTTTTTGCAATTCATGGGTGCCCACGATTCCGCGTTTGGGGCTGGCCCTGTGGCTTCCCTGTCAAACAGGTCGGTGACTACCACGTTGCTCTGTTCAGGTTATCGACAGCAGCGACCGGGACCGCATCGACGAGGCCCAGGAGGAGCTCATGAAAATGCTGCAGCGGGACGAGATGAAGGAGCTGGAACCGGCCAACGTCCGACGTCCGACGTCCGACGTCCGACGTCCGACGTCCGACGTCCGACGTCAGGTGAGGCGCACATGGCCCGAAAGTTTTTTGCAAAGACTCCCGAATCGAAAATGTATTTCTCATGTAAAAGAGACTTGGTGCGGACCTTGGGGAGCACTGCATGAAAAGAAGGGGCGTTCATCGGGGCACGTGTTTACCTGGGTTTGATTCCGAGTCATTTGGATTCCCTTCAAGCAGGCTGCAAAAGAATCAAAACATGTCTTGCGCCCGTGTTTCGAATTCCTGGGAACAGGTTTCTGAACAAAGAAGGTGTTCTCCCATTGAAATGATGTGCTGCCCATTCTTGAAATGGTGTACTCGTCTGACTTGTGCCGCGAGTGATTTGATGTGGGGAGGTGGCAACAATAGAGAAGATGTTGGCTTTTCTTGAAGATGTGCGTCCCGGGTTTTGACCAAGCCATGCCGGGAGTGAGAACATGAGAACACACTAGTTTGTCTCCGTGACACCGATCTGAAAGTCGCTGACTCAACCCAGGTTGGCTACTTGGCAATTCATTGGCCATGTTCTGTTTGCAACTGAGCAATAGAAGCGCGATGGGAACCATTTTTTGTGGGAGGCAAACATGGAAGTGCAAATTGTGCATTTCAGAGGCTGCTCGTAACAAATCAGAAAATCTAGAGAGGCAAACGGCTTGACCATAATATTATACTGCATCGCGTGCCTGACACCACGCCAGAAATCCGAAGACATACGCACACTCGGGCAAGTCTCTGGAAACAATGTATCGGATCAAGCTGCCAACCAAGTCAACGAGCCATAGCAGTCTCGTGGCGAGGATGCCGTGCTGCTGGTCATGGCGAACAAGCAGGATCTCCCCAACGCAATGAGCACACAGGAGCACCGCAGTTTGCGGTGCCTCTGAGCTGATGTGGGTGCAGTCCTTGATGTTGGGTGACTTATTTCTGAGCCTTGGTTTTGTCATTGCGTTATGAGCCTCACGCATTCTAGCATGTTGCACATTACATGTCCAGTTTCCAGTGCGCTGCCAGGGGCCCTTCCCCAAGATGGCCAGAAAGTTTCCAAATTCAAGTTTATTGCGAAATGTATCCTTCAAACATCTTCAAAACAGGTTGTCGCGGATGCAGGTTTGTTCCCTTGTCTCCTTCCTCTCTCCCTTGTCTCCCTCGTGTGTTCTGTCGTCCTCTCTCCCTCCCTCTGCTCCCCATCCTCCCCATCCCCCCAAGCCTGTCTCTCCTCAATCTCCCTCTCTCTGTCTCTCTCTCTCTCTCCCCCCCTCTCTCTCTCTCTCTCTCTCTCTCTCTCTCTCTCTCTCTCTCTCTCTCTCTCTCTCTCTCTCTCGCTCTCTCTCTCTCTCTCTCTCTCTGTTTCTCTGTCTCTTTCTGTCTCCCTGTCTCCTTCCTGTCCACGCCCCTCTACAGAAAAAGGGTACCCTAATTCGAACCTCTCTACTCTCTCACTTTCTCGCTCTTTGTGTGTCTCTCTCTCTCTCTCTGTCTTTCTGTGTCTCTCTTTCTCAGTCTCTCTCTTTCTCTCTCTCTGTCTGTCTCTGTCTCTGTCTATTTCTCTGATTCTGGCTCTGTCTCTGGCTCTGTCTCTGTCTCTCTCTCTCTCTCTCTCTTTGTTTCTCGCTCTCTGTGTCTCACTCTCTCTCTCTCTCTCTCTCCCTCCCTCCCTCCCTCCCTCCCTCCCTCCCTCCCTCTCTCTCTCCCGTTTTCTCCCTGTCTCTCTCTCTCTCTCTCTGCATTGCAGCGTCACGTCCCCCCTGAGTTGCCTCGATGTCCGGGCACTGCCCTTTCATGACCCTGAACTGTCATCTCACTACTGGCTTTTTCTTGATTTCCCCTTCATGTCCTTTTCACGTTTCTCATGATGTCCTGGGCATGTCCCTTCCATGCCTTTCAGCTCCCCCTTCATGTCCCTGACATTTTCTCGGTATGTCCGCTTCATTTTCCATGTATGTCCCGTTCTTTCGTTGCGAGTCATTTCCCTACATCTCCCGTCGTGCCGATTGGTTTCCTTGTGCTTTGTTTCCCTTGCATTCTGGCACTCCCCTTGTTTTCATTTCTGTCCCTTGCATGTCCCTTTCAGTTCCCCTTTGCGTCCCTTTCATTTCCCGTTGCTGTCCTGTCATGTCATGTCGACTTCCTATTTCCTCCCTCATTTCCTTGCACTTCCTTGCATTTCCTCTTTGCTCCCCAATTTTTCCAGCGTTTTCGCAATTAGGATTAAGAGTTGGGAGACTGGCAACCACTGAAGGGGTCTCCAGGAATTATTTCAGCAAAAAATAGCATATTGAATTGCAAAGGGGAATTGCAATCGAGGTCAGGTGGATTTCCATTTTGCACTTCTAGATTGCAACAGCTTTGAGCTGGGCTTTCATATAGCAATTTCAATTAGTGACGGCAGCAACCGTCAATGCTGAATGGCATTGCTCCTGCAACAATGATTGACCTCCTTCACTGAGCATAACTTTTTTGCTAATTGTTGCTAAACTTGGCCAGTGCTTGGCGAACGCATTTGCAAAAAATGCAATATTTGCCATGAGGTCCAAAATACTTATGCTAAATATATGTTACTTACGATAGATATAACTAGGTTACGGGGAACTTATCATAAGTATAACTTAGGCAAAATACACTGAGTTTATAAGTTACTTGTAAGTTCCCCCCGCGCAAGCCTGCTTTACAGAGAAAGGCATGCTTTGCGTTTGTGCTCGTGGTTTACCAAAACGTCTTATTGAAGGCACTCACTCAAAGGGTCATGTGTTTGTAGGAACATGTTTTGAAGTTTCACGTGCCCTGGCAGAGCGGCGGTGTGTTTCACGCGACGACACTCAAACTTGCGGGCCCAGCTTCGCCCGGCAGCATCCTGGCTGTAGTCTTCTCCGCAGAGGAAGCACGTCTGCGTGGCCGCTGCGTCCATAGTCACCGCGGGTCTAGAAGCCTGAGACGGTGCTCGCAAAATCTTGCTTGAGCCATTGTTACGCGCGCGCGCGAGTGAAAGCGTTGCAAGCCTTGAAAATGGGCAACATTTACGTCCGCCCCCGCCGACATTCCGCCGACGTTCGGTGCCTGCAGCGTGTGCTTGCTAGAGCAAGATCTAGCTTGTGACAGGACTGCCGACATTCTGCCGACGTGTGTCCCCATGTGAGTTTTCTGACCCCCGCCCACATCTGCCGACATTCTGCCGACATTACCCGCAAGTTTAGGAAACAGCGTTTTCAGAAAGCACACAGAGCGCCTTGCTGCTTGAGGCTATAGAGTTGTTTGGTGTTGCTTGCTTCCCCCCCCCCCCTCCCCCACACCGAAGCTATAACACCCCTATACGAGTCCCCCCCCCCAAAGAAAACAACAAGGAAAAAGAGCTGGACACCCTCTCCGAAAACACAGTGCAAGGCTCAAGCCGCGTTTCCCCCGTATAGACTTTCCCGGAGCCCTGACGCGCTTTTTTCTTCCAGAGGGAATGTTCGCAAGCGGGTCTTTTTTTGACACATACAACACACCACGCGCTGCAGCGCAAACCCTGGAAAAAGCGAATTTCCCTGTAAGTTGCTTCTATGTTCCCCCTAAGTTATTTGTATCTCTCCTGGACCTAACTCCATAAGTTCCACAACTTGACCATATCTAACTTATAAATGCACCCAATAACATATGGGGAACTTACGAACTTAGAGAACCTATAGCCTAAGTTGGACAGCTTATAAGTTATGTTACGAGTTAACATATAAGTGCCGTATCTTAGTCCGGACCTCATGGTAGCAACCCTCTCGTGGTTTTGGCCGCCTGGAAGCTCATTTTGCGAGAGGGTTGCTAATTTTTACTAATGTTTGCTAATTTTTGCAAATCTTAACCAGGGCTTGGCAAAACGCATTTGCAAAAAATAGCAAGATTTAGCAACCCTCTCGTGGTGTTGGCCGCCCGGAAGCTCATTTTGCTAGAGGGTTGCTAATTTTTGCTAATTTTTACTAATGTTTGCTATTTTTGCTAATCTTGGCCAGCGCTTGGCGAACACATTTGCAAAACATATAGCAATATTTAGCAACCTTCTTGTGGTTTTGGCGCCTGGAAGCTCATTTTGCGAGAGGGTTGCTAATTTTTGCTAATTTTTACACATGCTTACTAACTCTTGCTAATGTTTGCTTATCTTAGCCAGCGCTTGGCGAACGCATTGGCAAAAAATATTCCAGTGCAATTTAAATTTGCTAATTGTGTTGCTATTTTTTGCTAAATAACAGAGGTTCCCTGCAATTCAAACTCTTAAAATTAGGACGTCCAAAAACAGCAGGAACCCCAAACCAGCAAAGAGCCGGCAGGGGGAATCGAGCCTGGGACCCCTGTTTTGCGACGCTCCCCGAAGACTACGTTTCGTGGAACGTCATCAAATTGCCGCGCGGTCGGTGGGGGACCGCTGTTTCCCTGTACCCCACGTATCTGACGTCGGGCGGGGGGGGTTAGGGGCGGGGATCCTCTATCCTCTCCGACACGCCAAGCAATGTTGGCGGATATCACGCAAAAGGGCTGGATTTCTACCACAACAGAAGCTCCTCCAAGCGGTGCTTCCGTGGTGTCAAGGGGTGGCTCGGCAAATCGGTGAATCATTTTTGAATAGCACATCACGTGTGCATCAACACTTAGAGCATGACAGTTCACGTAGCCCATGACAAGGCTTCTTTCCAGGTCCTTCCAAACTAGAGCAACCGTCAGGATTGACACAACGGTCTCGACCCTGGAAAGGAACACAACATGACACCATTGAAACGGGTCTCAGAAAAGGCCCACGACTTGATTGGTCCACCCCATGGTATGACACATGTCGAAACAGGGCAGACAACTACGCAAGCAGAAATTGGAGACTGCAACGAGCACTTGCTTGGGCCCCAGCTTTTTGAATGGCCTGCTGGCTGGTACCCTGTCGCGAAGAAGTGCAGCCATTTTGCGAATCCTTCTTGACGAGCTTGGTTTTTGTACCATCCAGCATCACTTTGAGGGACCCATACATGTATGTGATAAAGGGGGATCCCCGCATGTTTGTTTTCCCTAACAGCTGAAAGCCCAGATAGGCTCCGGGGTGGTCCGGGGCGGCCCTGGGGTAAGGTTCCACGAGGGTTCCACCAGGGTTCCACCACCGTTCCACGAGGGTTCCACAAGGTTCTGCGAGGGCCGCGGGGTAGTGCGAGCACTGAAAAGAGCACCGCATGCTGTCGGGGATATCACCTGAGCGTATTTTTCTTTCTGTTGCTGTCTTCAACCAACCTTACGGGTGCCTTCAAAATCATACACGCCCAGAACGGCCGTGGTAGAATCATGTCATTTGGTTGAATTTGGTTGACGTACCTTGCAACTGTAATTGTTGGTTGAACCAAGTTGAGTTGAAGCCAAGCTGCTTTTCAAACTTTAATAACCGCAGCAACGCACCATTGTTTCAGCTGATGGGTTCGGTGCTGCAAACCACAGAGGCACGCGCAAGATAGGAAGTCCAATTCGGAGGAACATCGGAGTCTCTTTCTCCCACAATCTTCTCGTGCCCTTCACGGGGCTTCCGGGAGAAGGTACACTTGGACCCTGGGAGATTGGGCCCGGGAGAGAAATGCTCAGCAGACTTCGCCGAGGGCTGCGCCCAGAACCCCTTATCCACTTCCTGATGTTTGTTCAGGACATATTTAGGCGGATAGTTTTGGGAAACTCCATGAGGGGTGTCGTGGAAGTGTCTGTGAGGCATAAGCATGGTGAAACCACGCTGGGTCGGCGGGCCACATCTCATTTGGGGCTCTGGGGATTTGGTTGATCGTTTCCCCCCCCCCATGATAAAGCTTCCTTGCTCAGGGCTTCCTTTCAGCCTTTCACGGGTCGGCTGATGATGATACTTCACTCGAACATGTAGCAAATCTGCTTGTGAGGCCTGAGGGGTTCCCCCAAACAAGCCTTATACTGGTCCAAAGTAAGTCGAGGCAGAAAAAGAAATGGTCCGGCCATAGGAGCTGGTGCAAAGGCTGAGCCTGAACAGCCTCGGCAAGTACCGAAGGAAGTGGCTGGTGCAGGACAAAGTTTGCAGTTCAGAAGTGCTCTAAAGCACTTTGGCTGATTTCCCCAATTGGGCGTGTCATTTTTTTGAGGGCCCCCATTTTGGATTGGTCTTCAAGGCCGGCCAAAGAGGAAAACCCACCCCTTTGAGGGTCCCCAAAAACTGACAGCTGATGGGTTCGGGGCCTAGCTCCAGTTGGGCGGTAAATTTCAATTCAAGAGCCAACGTGTGGATCCCATGCAACAGTTGAGGTGGCTTTGTTACGACGTGTTCAGCCACCATCAAATAGCAGGGTTAGTGTTGAGCTTCTTATTTGTGGGGACAGCCAAACTTGGCCAGTGGACACTTGTGTTGGTCCTGGGGGTATGGCTTGTGTGCGTGTTGGTCCTGCGTTCTCTCTTCTTGTTTAGTGCTGGAATGCTGTTCGGACTCTTGCAGTGACTTCGTCGAGCGAGGAGCAACATGTCGTCTATGCGGTCCAAATGTCCTGATCAGCGCAGCACAGTCCTCATCCCAATGTAAGCACCTGCCAACTGACAAAAGCCAGGCTTCAGGGTTCACCACTGCTCCCTGCAGCTAGCTCTTTGGCCATGGCGCAAACGAAAGAACGTGGCAAGGGCCTTGACACGTTTCCCCTGGAGGTGCAATCCGTCCTCCTCACATGCAACATCCCTTCCTTAATCTATGAACTGTGCCAAGAAAGTGTCATACACCCAGGCTCATCAGGGAGACCCTGCAAGGGCGAATGTTGCCCTATTCGAACGCATGTTAGAACACTTATGACAACACCAGGCAGCTTGTCCATCCACTTGCGAGCAGTTGTGGTTGAAAACACACCTAGCTGTAGAATCTAGGACCACCGCCATCTCAAACCAATCCGGGTAAATTCTACCGAGCGTTCCCGGCGGACAAACTTCAGGGTGAATGATAACTTGCCAACCAATGGGAACCAAAAAGAAACTCGGCCATGGGGGTTCCATCGACCCTTCAGCGCCCTTTGGAGGGGTTTCCCTTTCCAGGAGACCTGCGCGACGGTGGGCGACGGCCTTCACGAGGCTGGGCTTCGCTTTTTTCCTTTCGGGGGGTTCACTTGGGACCGGGTCTTTGGGAGGATCCAAGGGAAGCCAGTTGATCTTTCCCGGTATTGCTCCCCAACGGCGACATTCCTGATCACATATCTTTTTGGGGGGTTTTCGCGCGGCAACTTCTGTTTGGCTGGTTGCAATTACCTGGATTGCGCCAGGTCCTGAGCTGTTTCGTAAGCCCCAGGAACTGGCACATGATGTTCAATGAGAACAAGCTATGAAAGATGGCAGGAAAAACCACAAAATGGACAAAGGGACAAAGGTAAAGGGAAGGCAGGTGGGCCAAGAGCGTGCAAGACTCACACCAACCCCCTAGATGTGCGGAGACAAAAATAACACGATGGGAAGTGTCTGTAAACGCCACACCGTGAACAGTCCAAAGAACAGCCACAAGCCAAGTCTACATAGGCTCCCAGAAGCCAGTCTGTACACGGACAAGCGTAGTTGTTGAACATGTTGTACAATCAAGGCAGTACTTGCAACATGTGAAAGCTTTTGAAGGAGCTTCATGACAACAATTTGCTCAAAACGACCGCGGAACACATTCGTATCCCCTCAACTCGGGCCCTCCTCAACTCGGGTCATGCCATTGCCCATCATCCACAACCTCCGGGGGAGCATCCTAGAACCAAAACCAAGACGAAATAGAGCCCTAGCAGCTCAGGATCATGAAATGACAGTTGAGTCCAGGGAGAGCGCGATTGCAGGTGCTGTTAATACAGCACTTGGTCAGGTGTTTGATATAAATATATATGTCTATATGTCGATGCTCAATGTAGTTTCCTGATCGGTGGAATACGGGAGTTTGGGACTTCCAATGAGCAGTTGATGCCGCCTTACCCTCCTCCAAGAAACCCTTTCGTGTTCCCCCTTGTAGATTGTTCGTGTCACAGGCACAGGCGGGCTAGGCTATACAAGTGATGCTTTAGCGAGACAAGGTTGTGAAGCCCTTTCATTCCTCTTCTGTTGGGAGTTTGCGCGAATGCATGTTAGCTGCCCGCCAGGGCTTGGATTGGCTTGCCCAAGCAATTGCTGACAAGGGCTAGAAATGTCCGCGTGCTGCCAATCGGCGCTTGGCTCCAGCGCAACACTTGAGATGAATCTGGCCTTTGGCAGCAGCGTTGGTGTCACCTTTTGTGCTGTCTCACCGTGGCCGATGGCAAGCTACGTTTGCTTAAAGGTTTCGCTTTCCGGACGGGACTCTGAGATGGCACTTGTACCAAGAGAGCTCCAGAGAATATGAATCATATGTGACATATGTGCAAACAAAATCGAAGGCCTGCAGAGTGTAAGTAGGCTCAAGTTCCAGCCCTAGACGGGACGCAGCACACACAAGGCATGTGCTGGCCAGAACTGCTTGGCCAAATAGGACCAAGTGGATCGTGAGAAGCACCGTAGCCGTTTGCATTCAGGATCATGACCTCCAGTTCCGCTGGACATGTCCAAACAGAGACCCATGTTCAGCTTTCCATTCGAGGTGCGTCCAGATCCCGCTTCCCGTATTGACCATTGGAAGGCATCAAGGGCGCCAATGTTTTCGCGGAAAAGGGACCGCTGGGTTTGGGCATTGGCTGAGGATTTTCCTTGTCACTTGGCTGGAGCTGAGGTGCGGGGGGGACATCGAGCGCTGCACTTAGTGAGCCTTCCCTGCCGTCGATTGATGGGTTTCTAGGGGTTGATTCCAATTCCATTCTTTTCAACCGTCGTTCTTTTCAAAAACCAGCCGTTTTCCCTGGGATTCCGGAGGTTTTCTAGAGAAGGATCCCTGGAAAGAATGGGGAAGGTATTTTTAGAGGGGTTCCTTGTAGCCGTTCAGGCCAACCCTTCGTTTCAGTCCAAGCTGTTGCTCCAAATTTCGTAAGCGGGGCTTAGAGGCAATTGTTCATGGGCCTTGCCACCTCCGCCACGAGCCGGGTGCGAGGTGTTCAAGGTGTGCGTTCCAGTCGGTTTGGTCAAAACAGACAAGACTGGGTTCCATTGCGTTCTAGTTTACCAGTGCCAGGCCCAGTCTGCTTGCGCGATTGGTTCACTCAGACTTGGCTACCGTCTCAATTTTGTCTTAGGTTTGTGCCGTGCTCCCGGGTGTATCACATCTTCAGATCCGCAGTGTATTGGCAAGGCCCGCTCCTTGCATTTGCCAAGTCCCGGGCTGGCACTGGGGCCTGTGCATCATGTATGCCAGGCACTGATTCAGCCGGTGTAGCCTACAAGGCCTGGCCCGGTGTTTGCTGAGGGGCTGGCGGGGGGCTGGTTTGATTCTTGGAGTTGTGGCAGTTTTGCCGAAGCCGCTCAAACGTCTATTGTTTTTCTTTGCATAGACCATAGAGTCGAGTGAAATCCCAGAACAATGCAAGAATGCTGAGTGTCTGCTATCATCACGGCCACGGATGGGGCAGATCAATGTGGCCACCAGATACTTGGTGGATATATGCTCTCTGCGCGGTGCGACGTTTTCTCATGGTGCGTCATAGCAATTCCTGGCCCGGCTGACCGGGTGTTTCACAGGCATGGGTGTGGCACGGGGGCAGGACGTACCCTCAAAAATGACAAGCACATATAGACATTCACATCCGCTGCCAGGTCCACCAGCTCCACTGTGGTTTGTTGGGGCCCTCGAAGCTGTGGTTTCCCTTTCCCTTTTAAACGCAATCCACAACACAAATACTTTTCTTCGAACGATCCCCACCTAAGACATACCACGCTTTCTCCAGCGCTGCAAGCGCGCTCAACATGAGTTGCGTGGACAACATGAGGGCAAATCTTGCGTTGCACGCTCTAGGGATTCGCTTTTTGCTCTTCAGGCGGGAGCTGTGACGGCTGACTTGCCTCCCGCCAATACGGCGAAGCAGTGGACAGCCGGAACACCAGAGGCGCCCCTGCCGCGCCGCGGCGCTCCCGGTGCCTGCGACTCACGCGTGCCAGGCTCCACCAGTCCCGGGGCACAACCCCACAGTCTGAGACCGGACCACCTGAGGCGGGACAGGGGATGCAGCTCCCGGCTCGCAGCAGACTCAGTCGCAAGCTGCGAGCCCCAGGCTGCAGTATTCTGGGCCCGGCTGTCCCGGCTGTCCCGGCCCGGCCGCTGGTTCGTCGCGGCTGCTCTGGGCCCCGGCCCGCTGGCACGAACCTCAGGCCAGCTGTCCCATTGTCATAGCTGTGTGACATCTGGCAGGCTCTGTCGTTGCTGTCTGTCACAGCGGCGCATCTGCGTGTCACAGGCTCCGTCGCAGCTGTCTGTCACAGGCTCTGTCACATCTGTCGCACATGTCCCATCTGACTCACCGGCTCTGTTGCAGCTGCCTGTCAGGATCTGTCACATCTGTCGCACATGTCCCATCTGACTCACCGGCTCTGTTGCAGCTGCCTGTCAGGATATGTCACATCTGTCGCACATGTTCTATCTGACTCACCGGCTCTGTTGCAGCTGTCTGCCACAGGCTCTACCACATCTGTCTGTCACATCTGCCTGCGGGCGCTGTGGAAGTCGGATGTCACGTAAAATCCTAACAGACCAATCTTGCCGAGGGGAACGACTGATGCTCTCACTCCGAGTTTGCTTCAGAGTCATCCAGTCATCCGACGCTCAGCCTTTCTCTGAAGACACGACAGGGTAGAGCGCTTGATGCAAAGGCAGCGCTCTAGTCTCACAAAGAGGGGGCGCCTGTTTTCAGCTTTCCGAGAAGGGCAGACTTTTAGCAAGCCTGAGTGAGGCCGAAGCTAGAGCAGAAAAGAAAGATCCAATGACTTGGCAACAGCATCCGCCACAGAAAGGATCGATACCCTAGCAGTTGCAACCGCCACAGACATCTCGGTATCTTAGCAGCTGCACAGCCTCCTGGTCTCACCTTTGCCTGAAGCATGGCTTCGGTGCTTCACACGCTTGCTGCAGCCAATCTGAATCTCAAAAAATCTCAATGGTCCCCCCCCGGCAACAAGAAGAAGAAGTTCCCTTTTCAACAGCAAACGACCACATGATCCCCACTCGCAGCTTCGGTTGACTTGCGGCAGGTGCCAGGCTTCCAGATCACCCGGAACAAGCTCCGCGCCGCTGCAGCACTTTGCCCGGAGTGTTTGCGGCCTTCTTGGACGAAAATGTGAGGAAAGCCGTGTTCAACGGCCACTTTGTCGCGTTTGTTCTTTGACCCAGTCCAGAATGAGGCGTTCACGCTTTGTGGTGTTTGTTGGCGTTTGGGCATCAATCCATGGTTTGGCTGAACATCAAAAAGAATGAACTGGATGTTGGACATGACACAAAGTCTCTGTTTGTCTCAGCGGGCGTCTCCTCCATTTCAATGACATGTCGACTCGGCGATCGGCGCGTTCAGCTCCCGACTGCGAGGTCTGGATGGACGAGTTTGCGGCGCCGGCATGGTGTTTGGTCACTGGTCGATCAGTGAGATTGGAAACAGGGCGCTCAGCCACCAGACAGTGTTCCAGTCTTGGCAGGGAAAGGTCTTCCAACGTATCAAGGTTGGCGATAAATCTTCCGATAAAGGAGGACCATGCTCACATGATTTAACCTAAACTCGCTCAATCAAGGGAAAACAGTTTGATTCCGTCACCGTCCATCGACGGATTCACTCTCGTGATAGGAGCCCCTGGTGCAGTACGCCTCGCCCCCACTGCCTGATGGCGTCACACTGGGAGCTCCGACCTCAGGTCAGCGAGATGTGAGCTGATCTGTCGCCAACGAAGCCTTGATGTTTTCTCTGTTTTGGCAAGTGTGCAGCCTTTTTGCAGGGGGCGGATGGGGGTGGGAGACAAGCCAAGAAAATGCTCCTTAAAAGTTTTTCTTGGGCTCTCAAATAGAGGACAGATCGAACCAAGACGCGCCAGTGGTTTTTGCAGATTATTGGCACTGATATCATACCCGCGTGAAGCGAGGACTCATCGCTATCCGCTAGAACACACATGCACACACACACACACACACACACACACACACACACACACACACACACACACACACACACACACACACACACACACACACTTGAACTCCAGATGGAGAGTGCTAATCTTTCGAGTACAACTGATGAGTTTCGAGTACAACTGATGAGTCTCGAGTATGATGAGCTTCGACTCGCATAACGCTTGGCTTCCCTGTAGCTACTTGAACAGGGGCACACAAAAGCAACGGCGGTTCAGGGAGGGGACCAAAAGGACCTTCAGAAACATCACTTCACAAAAGCAGGTACACGCGGATGATCAGTCCGCGTTTCCCCCATGGTGGTTAGCTTCATTGGCAC
The DNA here is from genome assembly GCA_963377175.1 of Effrenium voratum. Taxonomy (NCBI): domain Eukaryota; class Dinophyceae; order Suessiales; family Symbiodiniaceae; genus Effrenium; species Effrenium voratum. The sequence goes on from CAUJNA010003874.1 coordinate 331,429, forward strand.
AGGTCACCACCATGGGCCTGTGCCCCCTGCTGGAAAACCGAAAGAGTGGTGACAGGGCATTCTGTCACTCCGCACACACACGCCCCTCAATGAGGGGCGAGGATTCTCCTTTTCTGCAGGAAGATCACATGCTCCAACCCGAGTCCCTATCGTTGACCAAAATATCCACCGCGGCGAGGGGAGCGAGACACAGCCCTAAACCGCTCAGAAGACGGGAACGAGAGATCACCACGTTGAGCATTACGAGTGTCGCCATAGAGGACTGAAGCGAGTTGTGAAGCAGCCTGGCGATCACCATGGGAAAACGGGGTGGCGTAGGTGAACGTCTCCTCAACTGGAACGGCATCGGAGTTCCGAACTTGACCAAGAGATTGATCATGCGGATAATGAGTTGTGAAGGACTCCATTCGAGACAGAATGCGCTGGTATCCCTGATGCTGCCAGTCACGGATGTTCCATGCCTGAACGTGCTCACCAGTGGGCCCATTGGGATCAGTCACCCGCTGCCATTCCCGAAAAGAATTTTCAGGTAGATCAGGTACAGTGTCACCGCGGTGCCATCGCTGAGGCTGTCCTGGAGTGTATATCCGCACCCACTCCTGATCCTGCCAGACCGAGTATTCGAGCCATGGGTGCTGCTTCGAATCATCGATGTCCATGTCGAAGTAAGAGGCAAGGCGTGTCGCGGGCTCCGATCCAGCTGATAGAGGAACAGGCACCATACACAACCATGTACAAGCAACAACCAAGCAAGGTCATGCAAATGTAAAGACCACCCTTATTTTGTACGCCGTGCCACTCGTGCGAGTCTAGTCCTCAGTCAGCTCGAAGATGGGGCTCGCCTTGTCCTTGTCGCTGTCGGAAGGATTCACGGGCCGGTAGGGCTCGGAGACTCCAACCGTCTCCGATGGTGTGTTTCCACGCGATGCACGTACTGGTTGATGAGGTTGGGAAGAGTGACGTGCGCTAGCTGTCAGTTGTTGAGAAATCCCCTCTTGGAGACGAGTCAGTTCTTCGGTAGAGAAATCCGCCGCATCCGAGGACCTGAGGATCGCTTCTAACAGCTGCGGTGACATACACAATGCCGCAGATTGCGTGGCCACGCTGTGATGATCAGGAAAACACATGGAATCAAATTCATGACCAGCTTGAGGGGCAGCGACTCTCCGGTAGCCCTCTGTGGCCCAGTCTCTTTTGTACCACATGGTGACTTTGACCTGCTCACCGACTGAGTCCTGGTTGGGAGCATAGAACTCCCTCCATTCTCTATAAGTGTGCGGAGGAGGTGGAGCATCATGTTCTTCATGTGGTGTCCATGATCCCGGATGAAAGATCTTGACCCACTGGGCATCTGGTTGTTGAGGATCCGGACACCATTCCAGCCACGCCATGACAACGCAACCCCGGAAAGACAAATTGATAGGTGTACGGCTGCAGACAACAACGAGTGAAAGCGAAACAACTGCCACAATGCAAGAAATCACTTTTGCAGCACTGCACGGCTCCGGTATCGAAGACAATCTCCCGAATCGAATTGAACTGAACAGACTCCCCAGGAAGGCGAGGACGAGCATCAGCCATCATCTGAGTTGGAGGATGCCGATGAAGAGGTCAGTCCAGCATACATGAGGTCCGGTGCGCCCGAAGCGAAAACTGGTCGCGCGATGCTAGGGTGTGGGCGGCCCAGACGTTGGTATCCCCTGGTGACCCAGTCTCTGTAATGCCAAGTATAGAAGGATGCATAATTATACCGGTTGCGAAACAGCGCCTGTATTGGTGCCGCCTGTGCTTTCCCTCGGCCAATACACTTCGAAGTGGTGGACCTTGCGCCATTCCCGATAGGTGGTTGAGTCATCCGGGGCCGGTCCCAAGGTGTTCGCGGCGACTGGATGCCACGGACCCGGTACATAGATCCGAATCCATTCTACACTCGTGTTCGCTGGGCCATTGACGATGTCGTAGTCAAAGTAGCGAGGCAGGACCCATCGTGCTGCGCCATACACTGTACAATTGAACATTTCAACCCGACAAGCCGCTCGAAGTCATAAAGGAAAGCGGCGAACAAATGGAGACGGAACGCACAACACCAAGCAAGTCAACCCAACATGGATTCTCATACAAAGCAAGCACAACCGCGTCATTTATCCGACATGCTACTCAAGTGTCACTCCGAATCGTTCCAAGGATCATAGAATGGTGGCGGCGACGGCTCTCGCCACGCCCCATCCGGCACCGATGAGCCCACCGAGGAATTGGCGTCTGCATTCACGAGCATCGCGAGTCCAATGGCTGGTAAAGGAGCTCCAAGTCGTTGATACCCTCGTGTTTGCCAGTCTCGGTACTCCCACACGTGGTAAGACACATAGGAACTGGGCGTGACTATGGGATCCGTTGTTGTGCCTCCGGTGCTATCTTCGGACCAGTACACTTGGAAGCGATATGACCTGCGCCACTCCCGATACGTGGAAGCGTGGAGTGGGTCCAGTACTGGAGCATCATCGGGAACGGGTCTCCAAATGCCCGGAGAGTAAATTCGAATCCATTCCACTCCTCTGTCGATCTGGTACTCGAAATACTGAGGGTTCATAGCGGCAAGACTGGCTCTCACGCGGCCGCTAAAAGCAATCGAAATTCTGCGGCGAAGACACACATGCAATGACAACCGCGCACAGCTGATGGAGAGTGAGGCAATTTTTCAAACTCAAGGTGAAACACAGCAGCGAGGTTTGTAATATCCGACTCCTAGGCTTCACCGCCGTTGATGTCGCGCACACCTGCAATGGTAATGTCCTGGTCGTCTACGATCACAAGGGGAAAGACATTTCCGCCCATGGCGCAGGATGGCATGACAGTAATGCTTGCAATTTGCCGATGGGGACAGCGATGGACGGCCTGCACGTTTGGAGGGGAACACTGTAAAGGGCCGCCGAGAACGCCGCGGTGCCGAAGCGGATGCTGTCCGAGATCGTTTGGACGAGCGCCCTGGACTGTGTAGCTCTTCATCACGGGAATGGTCAGTGCTGTAGATCGAGCGTCGTGTGCGCTGCGATTTCGAAGTGGCAGGGCAGGATTGTCCGCGAGGGGCTGAGATCGAGGGGCTGCGTACTGAGGGCATAAACTGTGGGTGTAGAATCACCGGTGGTGGTGGCGGTGGAGGAGGAGGAGGTGGGAGAAGCAGTGGGAAACTTGGCGGGGGCGGAGGTGACGTAGTCTGCCGAATGGGTCTGTCAAGTAGGGCTCCAGGCCCGTGAAATTGTAACCACGTCGGCTGCGCTCCATGGGTCCAGGTAATGTACGTCTGTACAACTTGTTCCGACATGATTTGAGCAACTCAGTCATGAATTCACTTCAAGTCATCGACAACACCCAAAAAACGGCAAGCAATATTTCCTAGTAAAATGGCAATCAAGTGCAAGCAAGCAAATCTCATGTGATCAATAGCACGAGCCGAACACGCCGCCACGGCCTACCATTTAGTCCTCCGGTGGTCGCTGTTGCATTTGATGACCGCGTTCCTAGCCGCGAGCCTCAAGTTGCTGATAGACCTTCCATGCCTGCTTGACTTCCTCAATGGGCTTCTGAAGGAACCGAGCAATGGTCTTATAGGTGGGCCTGGAATCCTTGTCCTTCTTCCGTCGCACCATGTCATCCAGCTCACCCTGTGTCCATGCCGTGAAAGGTTCGCGGTATGCGTTGCGAAGTGCAATGGTGAATTCTTGTAGAAGTTCCCGAGGACCATGAACCACCGTAGGGGACGGCCGGAACGACGAGGCACCTGGATGTGGACGCACCGAGCCATCAGAATCCGAGTCAGGTGTCGTAGGCGTCATCTGTCCTGGCTCTCGGCCACCGTGTGTGGCTAAGGGAGCAAGCGACCGAGGTGGTGGCAGGTGATCCAACATCGATTCAGGCCGAAGACCAGAATTGTGGTCAGTAGCATCCCGATGTGCCGCACGAGGCGGGGATAAGGCCGGTATGTACCAGGTGGATGACGTGTCCAAAGGTCGGGCTCGAATTTGAGTGGGAGAACGGGATCGGTCAGACGAAATGCGCTCTGTGATGATGCGAGGGCGCAGCCCATGTCTGGAGTTCCGTGGTGCCCTGGGAGTCACTATAGTATCTGACGGATGACTACGCTCGGTCATCAGGGCAAAGTTCAGGGTGTCCAGAGCTGTCGCAACTTGGGCTGCAAGGACATTGAGTACCGCCACCAGGTTATTCACAAACTCGGCCGACAACTGCATGGCAACCGAACAAACGGCAAGGTCAACTCAAGCAAGTAAGGCTGCGGCACTGCGAAGACATGATGCTTGCAGACATGCATGTACCAAAATACTGAGGTACTTTTGCCGCTGGTGTTCCGTCAACGTTCATACGACAGACCTGATGGTCGGCAAGCTGGCATGGCCTTGACCGCCGGCGGATACTTCGGAGTGTAAGCATGGCGGCGGGACGTGGGAGCCGCAACATCAGGACGGTCTGGAAGCCGTCGGTGATGACTGCGAGATCGTCGCCGGTGCGGCTCCCGATGCCTAGATCTTCGCCTTCGTCTGTGCTCCCAAGAGGTACTGACGCTCACCGTGCGTACGTGAGCAGGGTGCTCCGTACGGTTGTCCGAGGTGGCCACGAGAGTGACCGGTGCTGCCATGTAGTCAGGCCGGACTGATGTTGCCGGCAAGTGCGGTGGCGTCGTGGACGGCGGAGGTAGCGGCGGAGGATGGCCGTCAGGAATCGGTGGCGGTGGAGGCGGCTGTGGGTGCCGCTGTTGGCCTTCAAGACGTTGCAGTCCGGCCAGAAGTAGACTGATTTGCGAAGACATGGCGAGTAGCATGTGCCGACAATCACGTAGCAGATCCCCATGATCCATCACAATGCAGGTGAAGATGCGACAGAGAGGGCCAAATCAATCGGTAATCTACTCAAATGCGGCGACGGCAAGCAACACAACAAGCAAGCAACACCCGTAATCCAAACATGAGCCTCAGACAACCCCATGCGCTTTTTCCGGAAGAGGAGCGTCATGATGTACACCATGAAAATCAGGGCACAAACCAGTAGTGGAGGGCCTCGCCTAGCAAATAAATTGCTTCATACATACCCCCCAGCCTACATTTTTTTTCATCTTCCATCTTCTACCCTTATTTGTTTTCATCATTTTTCTACATTCCTTTCTGTCCATCTCATCCGTTTTTTTATCATCATTTTTCCAAAATTTTCGCCATCCTTTTCTCCTTCCTCCTCGCCTCATTCATTTCACCATATACCTCTCAAAATGTCATTTCCTCAATCTCCTCGCCTCATCCATTTCAAAAAAATAAATTTTGCAAAATATATTGCAAAAAATATTTGTCATCAAAAAAATACTCGAACTGTCTAAAAACGATTTGTCCATTTCTCGGACAAAAAATAGAACAGCAACAACATCACTCCCTCCTTTGTTTCATCAGCTTCATCATACATTTTTTAGGCGTGGCCCGCCTTGTAGGATTTTATCTTTAATATATAAAACGCTATACTTACATTATAATTATAACATATAAGGGTATAAATGTTATTATTATAGTATGATTAATAATTATGGGTTACATTTATAGTCAGGAAAAATGTCTTCAAATATGTAATCTACATATTTATCAATATCGCCAATGTCTATATATTTGATATTGTCTTTTCCTATTATTGAATAAATATATTCCCAGAAAAACAAATTAACTAGTAGCCATACTTGATATTTAGTGTTGTAGTAAGACCATACATGATATTTAGTTATTCTAAATTCATTCAAGACCTCGTTTATTTTATCTTTACTTAATAAATGCCAATCAATCGCATCAAACATGCGTCGAAATTTTTTAACAAATGCTTTATATGGTTTAATTGCGTTTGTCCCTCCAAACCTCTTAATTAAATCTTTATTATTAAAGAACTCATTAATTTCTTTTTCAAATGACTTTCTAGCAATTTTATGGTAAAAACATACAGGACATCGTTTTTGATATTTCATAAAGAATTGCAATTGTAATTGAAACTTTGTATATCCCTTATCCTTATGTTCTTCAACAAAAAACTTTTCAAGGTCTCTTGTTATACAGCATTGATTACAATATACATCATATTCACTTATTTTATTACATAGATTAGCAGGTAATAACTTATACAATGTTGTATTAACATCATTCCTTTTAGTTGTACAACATTCGCACTTTGAATAATTAAATAACATTTCTATTATAATATATATTATTTTATTTCTTTAAATACTTTTTTACAAGAAATAAAATTACATATTGAAATATAATTATAACATATAATATTTTACATGTTATTATTATATTATGATTATAATTTAAGTTCAGGATAATAATTTAATTGATATATCTTACCCTCTTTCATACATCATTTTAAAAATAAGATTAATATCTCTCACTGTATTTTTAACATTAAACTGTTCACTTTCAATATATGATTTTATGACTTTTTTTACATCAACGCCGGGTTTACTATAATAAATCAACATCCATAATATGTCATTAATCATTTCACACTTTTTCTTACTGATTTTAAGAAACTGTTTAACATAATCGTAAGGTGGTCTTTCATACACAGTTAAAAATATCAATATTTCATCTTCAACATTTCTTTCATCTATATTTTTAAACGCCAAACAATTTTCTATTATATTTTGATATCGTCTCCATCTTCTACAAGTTCTACATATATGTTCTTCGTCCAAAGAATAATCAATAATATTATTAACTATTCCATTAGGTAAATTCAATTTATATAATTCCATATTTTCTTTTTTAAAGTGGCAACAATCGTAGCATTTCTTATTGATATAATTATTGATTTCGGTTTCCATCATTTCTATTATAATATATATATAGTTTTTATTTCTTTAAATACTTTTTTCCAAGAAATAAATTTATACCTTTAATAACTCATGTCTCAAAAATGCCCTGTCATAATTTTCAATATAATAATATTCCTGTCCTAACTTCTTTTCAATCTTTGCTATTTTGTAGGTTTGTTTAGTCCATACTCCTACTCTCTCCTTTTCATTCGGTCTCCTTTTCCTGAATATCTTAACTTCATTTCCTACATTTAAATCTGGATAAACTCTATTTCTTTTGGCTTTCATACCTAAATTTAAACTCACTTCTAATTGATGTTTAGGCTTTCTTGCTTCTGACGGTGTTAAGCCGTGCGAAGTGTGCTTTATTCCATTGTTATAAGTTAATATAATCTCGTGTATGTAGTCTGTCCATTGAATAGCCTTTCCTTTTTTCTCATCGTTTTCAACCCTCTTATACAAGCTATCTTTAAACGTCCTTATCGCCCTCTCCGCGAATGCTGGGTGACCTCTGGTTCTATGTAATTCTATTTTTTCATCTTTCAAAAAATCTATAACACTTTGATTGTTATAAGCTCCTTCATCGTCAATATAAATTAGTTTGGGCTTTCCACCCATTTTTTTAATACATTCCATCAGTCCTGCTAAAATGTCCGCTGGCTGTTTTGACATAAGCGGGACAACAACCATATACTTAGAAAATATGTCAATACACATCATGCCAACTTTCATTTTTTGTTTAGGGATATCATTAATGAAAAATAAATCAATTTGAAACTCATAATATGCGTTAGGAGCTACAAATGAATTCTGTCCTCTTGGCTTGGCTTTCTGTTCTACATTCTTCCTAAAAAACTCATTAATATCGTTTATAGTTATTGTGTTATCCTTTTTTCTTGCTTCTTGTAAAGTGCGGTTCTTTGACCCGAAGCCTCCCTTATCATAATAAACATTATTAATAATATCTTGCTTAGATGCCATATAAAATAAGATAGATATTATTTTTCCCGGCGATTACAGTTTAAACAGTAAGATATACAGTTTTCCTTATGATGGGCATAATCGTTGTTTATTCTTTGGGCTGTCATATTGCTATTTATTACTCCATTATTTATTTCTATGTCAAAATCTGAACTGCATTTATTACATCTTGTTCCAATTCTGTTAAGCAACCATTCAACATCTATATATTTATTTTCATTTATCTCCCTTTGAGACTTCATGTCTTGTAATTTATATTGTTTAATCTTATGTTCTAAATATCTGGTTACTTGTGCTTCATTTAAATCAGTATCGTCTACGTCTGCTTTGAAAAACTTGACTTTATTGATATCTCTGCATCTCGTGAGGGCTGTCCAAATCCACTCACGGCTGACCAAATGTGATTTATCCCATTCGTGTATAGTAATGCTTTTATCTACAGAAGCCCCTTGAGACGAATGGCATGTAGCACAATACGCATGTATAAAGTGCTTGTCTAAAGTCGTGGTGTTTGTCATGAATATAGTTTTACTTTTGATATCTTGGATTTCTACTTTCCAATCATCAATACTAATAATTTTATAAGTAATATTTACATTAAACACCTGCCCCATTTCTTTTTTATAAACTCTGCATATCACATGCTCTCCAATTTCATATTTATCTGTCTTTCCTAAATTATTTCTTACGGTCTTGCTTACCCATTTGCATCTAGCATTAGTATAGGCTATGTTATGCTCTCCTTCCATGATGTCGCTTGTAGTTTCAAAATGTTTATTTACTATTTCCTTAATGGGCAGTTTATTTTTCCAAATGTCATTATATATATCATTCAATTTAATTTTATCTTCTTCTGTCTTAAGTCTCTTAGATATCTTAAGATAAATCTTATATTTAAATATTTGATTAAGACAGTTGTTTAAATATGTCTCGTGGTCCTGGGTGTTAGTTAAATCAGCTATAGGTTTCAACTGCTTCCCGTCAGCAGTTCCTATAATTATCTTCTCTGGGTATGTATCCTTAAACTCCCTAACTCTGTTCAAAATATAATTGCCCGCCATACCCAGCTCATCGAACACAATACAATTATAATCAGAATGGTCAAATGTCGGTAGTCTTTCTCCAGCTTCTATTGGAATACTGAAAAATTTGTTTAATGTTATGGCGTCGGCTTCGGTTTCTTGCTTCTGCTTGTTGTTAGGACATACGAACAACACATTATAACCTAGATTTTTCATATATTCGCCTATATAACTCTTGCCACTTCCAGCCAGTTTTGCTTTTAGTAAAACCGGATGACACGACACAATTTGCTCACAAATGCTTTTGGTGTCGTATTCGTCTTTAACACGAATTTTTTACATTATTGTAAGTCGGAATTTCTGATAACTCATTAACCTTAATTTTGTATATATCACTCGGTGGTGATACTTGTTTATTATCTTCAGCTCTCCATCCTCCCCTTTTGGTTGAAAACTTAATCAATGTTTTAGCCTTGTCAATATTTTTCCTATCAATAATGAAGGCATCAGTTTTAACACTATGCACATTGATATTGTTGTTTTTCAATGTTTTATAATCTTTATGCATTTTAAAATTATGTCGTTGCATGAGTAGCTCTTTAATATACCTAAAGCCATTGGTTAAGTCTTGTTTATGTGTCGTTGTCAATGTGTAATATTTGACTTCTGATTCTTTCTCAACGTTTTTGATATCGTATTTTTTACCATCTATAATTTTATAACATTCACGACAATGATTGTGATAATACATATTATTTTTCCAAAATTTATATGTACCGTCATCAGAATTCCGGTACCTATCATCATCATTATCATGAGCCTTAAATTCTAAAACCCATCCCTCGCCTATGTTCCTTTCTAATTCTTTAATATATTCATCTGTCATCTCTGTCAAAACCTTATCATCATAAAATCCACTAATCTTATTAATTCTTCCTCCATACAGATTTTGATGATACAATGCTTCACTTAATGTATCAAATACTAAACTCTTCTGAGACTTGTTAGTTCCCTTTTCTAACAATCCGATATTTACATTCGAAATCAACTTTTTAACCTTGATGTCTTCACCTAAATTATTTGATATGTTAGTCTTCCATAGGTTCTCAACTATACTTTTATAATCTACTTCATAAATCGAAGAAGGCTTTTTAAAATATAGAATTTCGACTTCGTCAATAAACTCTTCTAAAAACATGCCATATATTAAATTATATTGTTTATTAAAAAATAATGATGTTTGTTTTCCAGTAAACTTAACTAAGAATAAACATAATTCTCCCATGTTATTAAAATCATGTTTACCATACTCATAAGGCATCCAAATGTCAAATTGTTTAAACACTGGAATTTTTTACGATTTTAGTTAAATTATGTGTATATGCCTTGTTCTGGTCAATCTCTATATGTAATTCATTACTATGATAAAAGTAATGAAATTTACCAGCGGGTGCTACTGTCCTGCATCTGTTTAAAATTTCTACATCAATGTCATTATAATAAGATTTATGCAGTGGATTAAATAATGATTTATTGAATTCAAACATCGCTCTCGACATCCTATTATAGGTGTCTTCAGTTTCTACTGTTATACTTGCATTGAAGGCATCAATCAAATTTTGTGTTTTTATCCTGTATGTAATTATTCTTTTCTTAATCTTGAATTGAAACATCAGCTCTGAAATGATACACGCACTAAATTTAATTTTCGGGTCATATCCCGCCTGCTTTGCTTGATAATACATTTTCGCCAAATCATTGCGTGTATATATCATTGTGTATTCGTCCTGTTCGGTGTGTTTTAATATGTCATCCAGCTCTTCAATCATGATGCATTTAATGGGTTCCTCTCTATGATTTAAATAAAAGTCGGTAGAAGCATTAACATTGATATTATACTCTTTCTTTATTCCTAAATTTGATTTCAATTGTTTCAAGTCCTTATTTAATGTATATATATGGTCATTCTTTATTAATGCGTAGAATGTTTTAATGTTATGGTTTCTTTTTGGTGGGTCAAATGTAAAACTCAAATTACCTACAATATCGAAAATTCTGGCGGTGATGGCATACTCTTTAAATACCTTGTTCATGTCTTCTATTGAAGCACCATGGTTTTTGAATTCCTCGTCTGTTTTGTCTATGAGTTTCAAAATACTTTCTCTGGTCATCTTCTTCATGTTCTTGTCTTGTCCGTAAAAATCATTCAATGTGTTAATCCAACATTCGTTTTCAACATAATGCTTTACCTTAATGGCTTCCTCAAAAGTGCAATATTCTGGGTCGAGTTCTGTTTCCATATATCTATGAAAAATACCAATATTATTTGCGTTTTTTAAGTTCTTCTTTTTAGGGTCATAATCTTTAATATCTCCTTCTACCGTGTCGGCGTCATAAATGACTACTGCATCTATATAGTGCTTCATTGTCTTGTAATGCCTAGCGATGTCGTCATCTTGTGCCAGTGTTTTAATAACCTTCTTAAAAAGGTTTTTGTCATGCAGTCTAAAAATTCTCTTCTTGACTAACTCCTCTATCCATCTTCCAGTCTTTACTCCCGCATGCTTATCATCAAAATGCATGGGATAATATGTCCCGCCTTGAATGTCTTTAAACGATGCTTTTACATTGTATGCTCCATATCCACTCATAGTAAAAAACCGAAATCCGATCGTGTAATCTCTGGGTTTTGTTTTGTGCCCTCTTGTTATGTTCTCCTGTTTGTTCTTTTTCATTCTTTCGTTTAGTGGTTCTCTCTCTTCATATGTGTTCATAACCTGGTCGTATTTTTGATTTGCCTTGCTCTTTTCATCCTCTGATTTTGCCTTTATGAAATCATTAACTATCTTCTCCGCTGTTGTGTATTGTGATATTTTCCTGTCGGTGTATAATCCTATAATGTCTCTAACCTTTGCCTTTTGTTGTGTTGATAAATTCCCCTTGTTCCTTTCGAGTTTGCTTTCTAAAGAGTTAATATTTCTTTTTACAGCTTTTGATGTCATAATAATATTTATATTATATATTTTATAGTGTCAATATTTCTTTAAATGCGTTTTTCTTGAAATGTTATTTAATAATAATTTATAGTATATAATTATATTTTATGTAAAACTTATTTAAAGAAATACTGTGTTAATAATATATTAACAGAATGCCCAGATTATCAAAATATCATGATGTTACTAAGGACTTGAACCCGGATGACTACACAATGGAAGAGATACAAAAACAGATGGCTATATACAACCGCTTGTATTATCTTAAGAACCTACAAAAAGATGGATGGATGGAAAATAAAATTGAACAAAGCAAAAAGGCATATCGTCAGAAAGCCATAAAGGAATACATAGAAAAACAAAATATAGATATTGATGAAATTAAAAACCCTCAAGAACTACTTGACAAGCTCACGAAATGAAATACTTAATAATATTATGTTGTTTAATATTATTAATTATTTAGATTTTTTCTTTTTCAATAATTTAGTTTCCAAATATTCAACCCTTTTAATTAAGGACTGTAATGCACCCCAGCTAATACAAGTCATTTTGTCATAACTCATTGTTAAATATTCGCCCTCATCATTTACAACACCGTTTTTTTCAGGTGTATTTGCTTTAACTTGTTGAGCGATGAAGCCAATCTCGTGTTTCTTCATATTGTTTGTCTTCATAAATGTTTTTGACATCAATATTTTTCACCATTTCAATAGTGTCATCTTCAATATGTTGAATGTCTCTTTTTAATCTTTCGTCACTGCTTAAATTAAAACTGTTATATGCAACAAACTGACTACTGTTTAACTCTAAATATTTAGTGCCATTAATATAACTATCAATGGATGTTGATGCTTCCGTTCTCAAAACAGCATCACTATTTAAATGTCTTAAATTGATTTTATGAGCAATTCCAAAAGTCATATCACCGTCAATAGTCCAGTCGCCTCGTAATTCGCTATTGCTACCACTATTTAAAATAATTTTATTATCAGCATATGTTGAAGATAATCCAACAACCAAATTAATAGAGTTTGACGTGTTGCTATTCCTGATTATTAAATCATTTGTATCGACACACATTTCAGCATTATCAATTATTAGTTTTGATGTGTTGCCAAATTGAACATTGCCACTCGGTGAACTTTGTAATAATAAAGTATTTCCTGATACTGACTGAACCTGATTGACTTCAACTTTCTTACCAGAAACCATTGTTAAATCGCCATTTGTATATACATCGCCCAATACATCAACTGCTTTATTGAAAATGGTTTTGGATACAGCACCATCGCACATAAAATATTGGTTAGAAGAATTTGTAATATCGCCAACACTAACAGCAACAAAATTATTATGCGCCATATATAAGCCTTCTGTAGCATCTGGTGTATATCTTCGTATTGAACCATTGTTATTAAAATTTAAAAATGAACCATTATTAAGACTTACTGCGTTGTCAGTTCCTACAAACTGAACAGCACTGGTAAATCTTGCTTGTCCGGCACAGTTTAAAACATAACCAGAAACACCAACAGCACCTAAACCAAACCTATCCTTAACCCAGACACGACCAACATTAGCATCTCCTATTTGAGTTTCCCATTGACCTCCTGAGCTACTCATCCACATTCTGCCATCTCTATTAATATTAAATTCTCTGTTAAACATTACGAATTGAATGTGTAATCCATTACTTGGTGCTCTATAATTATTACAAAATAAAGTATTACCAGAAACCATTGTAATAGAGTCATGAAATGTAACCGGACCCGATACTGATTGATTGCTTAAATCTAGTTTATCTAATTTTTGTAAATCCGTTGCTAATAAACTATTGATAGTATTTGAATTTTCAGTTATTAATAAATCTTGTGTAGTGTTGTCTGATACGATTGAAGCAAATGTATTGGTGTATGCAGTATTTGTATTGAATAAATTAGTATCGTTTGCATATAATGTTGATACATCTGCTAAAATTGTTGATATTGTGTTTCCGTGTCCTGTTATTAGTGAAGAATTTGAACTTATATTATTGAAGTTTGAAGTGATTGTATTATTGAAATTTCCTACTAAGAATGTATTAGAACTAATAGTATTGAAGTTTGATGTTATTGTAGCATTTAAATTACTGATTAAAAAAGTATTAGAACTAATATTATTAGCATTTGTGTCAAGCTTAATTGTATTTGCTGATATAGTCGGTAGTATTGAAGTTATGGTTAATCCATGTGCTGTTATATTATTAAGGTTGCTTGTAATTGTTGCGTTTTGATTTACTTGTTCGTCAAACATCGTTGTTGAAGTAGCATTTAATTCAGTAATATCAAGAATATTAGCATCTATCTTATTTTTTTGTGCTAAAATAAGAGCATCTACTTCTTCAATTGTATAACCTCCTCCTAATGCGCCTGCGGTGTCTGATAATTCTTGCTTTGTAGCATAAACACTGCTTAAGGTTGATGGTTCTGTTGAATTTATTAATACTAATTCGCTTTCTATAATTCTGCTTGAGCCATCCAATGATAATGTTGAAAACATAATTATTATATAGTAGGTTATAAAATAATTATATTCTATCTTTTTTTTCCTCTTGAGCCAAATATACCTTTATTTAATGCATTGTATTTTTCTTGCTTCTGTCTCAAATATTCATTTTGCAATAATTGGTAATGCTGTGCTATATTTTGTAGCGGGTTTGGAGGCGGTTGTTGTTGCGATCTTCTTGGGGGTGGTGTGTTCGCTATTATATTATTTGTTACTGGTTGTTGTGGTGGAACGTATTGCTCTTCTTCTTCGCGATATTCTACCTTTTGGGGTTTTGCTATTGGAACTGCTTTTGGTTTAGGTTTTATAGGCTTAGTTTCTAATGGTCCTTGGCAATTGCGTTCGTGGCTGTATCTATATGATTTTAATGTTAAAGTTTTGGCACATTTTGGACAGGTTATTTTCTTTTCATTGCGTGCTTGAGTTTTTGAGTTGTTTTTCAATGGTTCTACTGGTTTCGCTTCTGTTGGTGCTTCTATTGTTGGTTCTGCCTTTGGTGCTTCTTCTTCAATTGGTGGTAATTCATTTACTGGCTCGTCTGCTTCAATTGTATTAGTAATTTCAGGTTCAACTTCTGACATATATAATATATTATATATTTTGTCTATATGTTTTATATATTTTGTCTATGTGGACAAAATGAGAAATACTATTATTAATAATTTGATATTAATAATAATAATTAGGTTGTTTATTCAATTATCTAACTGAAACAAAAGTGAGAACTGTATGGGTACACCGTGAAAATCAATAACTTCGTTTCTGGAGGTTGTAATTTTAAAGTGTAATCTTTTAATATTTTTACCGCCTACATCAATAAAATCTGCATATATAGGTGAGGTGTAGTCGCTAATGACTCCGCCTAGTTGTTGGTTAATTTGAACTTTTTTTATTACTGAACTACTAAAATTATTAGGTGCTGAATATTTGTAGTCGCTTAGTTGAGGTGAGTTAATATATACATTCTGGAAAGGAACTAAATTAAAGTATCCACTTAGCCAAGATGACGCAGGTTCATAGGCAATATAATTACTTAATAAATAATTGATAGCTTTTGGTCTTAAATTGTCATATTCAAACTGTCCTCTGTTCCATTCACCATTTACATAAGTTTCTAATTCTTCATCTGTAGGTATTTTGATTTTGTAATTTAGAGGGTCATTTAATTTAAGTTCCATTTTGCGTTCGCTTTGTCCATATACTGTTAAGAATAAGTCAGGCACAATATCATTAAATGCCGTGTTTAATTCTGATTGTATTTTAAATGATAATTGATTGGCATAATAAATTTCACCGGATACATCAACGGCAGTGCTTCTTAATAAGACATTGGAACTATTATACAACATAATATAGAAGCGTTCGTAAAACCCTTTCTCTGTTGTATAAAACGGAGTGCTGAATGAACACTCTGTCACGAACATATTTGTTCTTGGTGGAATTTCAAAGTTTTGGTCAAGTTCTATAATAAAATCGCTGGTAGAATTACTTTCTTGCAATCTGTAGGCACTATCAACATAGATTTTTTTTATATGTTAATCTGTCACTCATAAATATAATATACAATAGAAATTATAATATAATTATTATTATATGATTGGACGACAATTATTATTAGGTGCTATAGAAGGCAGGACGCCGACGCAAATGATGGCAGGTGTAGCAAGTGATAAAGCATATACAGCAGGTAAGGATTTAATAGAAGATGTATTTTTTAATCATAAAAAGACATTGGAAGACAAAATAGGAGGTTTCAATAAACATTTTGATAAGCAGATAATGAAACATAAAACACGATATGCTGAAGAAATCAATGTTCAAAATAAAAATAAAATCGATGATGTCAAGGGTTTAGACGCGGCCTATTCTAATGTAAATGGAATAACAAGAATAGGCAACACATTATATATTGGTGGTACTGGTGCTAAAACGGGACTAAATCACAAAGTCAATGATGTAATTGCAGATTTGTTTTTTATTCCTACTCATAATGTTCAATTAAGCGAAAGATATAAAGACGCAATGGAAGAATTAAGAAAAAATCCAGATGTGAATAGAATTGTTGGACATAGCCTCGGTTCATCCGTTGTTCAAGAAATCAACAACAGACACGGCAACAAATATGCTAGTACTGTTTATTCATCACCTTTTGTATCAGGGATTAATCAACAGAAAAACCCGCGACACCTACGATTTAGAAATCGTGGAGACCCTATAGCAATGTTCGATGACACGGCAATAACTGGAGAAATAGAAAGCAACAACTTATTAGATAAACACAGTTTCAATAATTGGACAGGGCAAGGTATGACTGAAATTAATCCTACTACTGATATTTCTAATGGGTTCAACCCGAATGATAATTCGGGTTAAATGCTTCGCGTTTCAACCCTAATTCAACACCAGAACAATAAAATATCAATAATATTAATAATAATGTTTAGAAATAAAGATAAACAAAACAAAATTCCATTAGAGAAGAAACTGACAAAAGAACCTACAAAATACGATAAACAATATAAACAATTAGATTATGATACTTTAAAAGATATAGTTGATACAAAAAATAACTATCTAATAAATACTATAAAAAATACAACTTCAAATAATTCTACTACAATGCTTCCACATAAGAAAAATATAAAAATAAAAAAATAAAATCTATATCATCATGTTCTAATTTTGATATAGTTTTTTTTTTTAAAAAAAATCTATATCATCATATATAAGTAATGGATAATATAATTGCAGAAAGTGAAACTACAATGATTAACTCGCTAAATTTTGGACTTCCAGAAACAGCGCAATATATCACAGACAGAAGACACGTTAATTATTTTCCGTCAGGCAGTAATGTTTATAATCCAAATGCAGGAAACAGGTGAAGACAACACATATATTGATTTATCGAGTATTCGTTTATTTGCCAATCTTCAAAACACTGACGGAACACGAAGTCATTTTTTACGACCGTTAGGTAATTTATCATCCTTCTTCAGTCGTTATAGATGCACGGTTGGAGGTCAGCAAGCTCAGGATATTATTGAATACAATAGGCACTGTGAAACGTATAATTCTTTTAAAAGTCAAGATGCCCGAGATATGGATGATTTAGAAGGCGGTGCTAATCCTCGCTGGGATGATGACTTGAGGCATACATATGCCACTGGCTTAGCAGAAATGTTAGATGTTAATACACGAACCAATCCCGCAGCCGCCACCCCGGCAACAACATTTCCAACTACAAAAGACCATAACAACTGGGGAGATTTAACAGCACGATATACTCGCCATTCAGTAGCAGGAATACCCGGCGCTAATGGTTATATGAGATTAGGACATAAACCGGTATGCGGACTGTTAGAAAGCAATTATTATTTGCCTCTTCGTTATGCTCCACTTGAATTGGAATTTACGATTGTATCAGATGAACATATACCAGTAATTACACCTTTTGCTAAAACCGATGACAATGTTCATATTGATGCAAATGGTTATTATTTCACAACTGGAGACACCAGCACCAAGTGGGAATTAAATAATGTAATCATTAGAGCTGAGGTAATACAATTGGACAACACGGTCAACAATAATATAGTGAAACATTTGTTAGAAGGTCAAAGTTTGAAATTGGTATTTCCAATGTATCACACTATGACACAATCATTCAACGCGGGAGGAAATGAAATCAATATGAACATTGTTAAATCCGCTTCTAAATTAAATGGTTGCTTCATTACATTGTATCGTGCGCCAAGAGCAGGTGCAGATGCTGATAATAATGACTACTACAGACACGATAATTATATTTATAAGAGATGGAACTATTTTTACAATCCTATGATTAATTCAAGAATCTTTGATGGTGCTGACCCTGATGGTGCTGGGCGCGAGCGTTTCCAAGGTAAAGGTTTTCAAGATAAAGATTTAAATTTAACGTGGCAATTACAAATTAACAATAAGAAATATCCAGAGTTTGAATGCCAGAGCCTCGCCGAGAGTGCCTACTACCTCCGAAGAACATTACACTATTTGAACCCTGACCAAGACGCCTTTAGCATTTCATATAAACGCTACAGAGAAGACAAGTTCGTTATTGGGATTTCATTTGAAAAGATGGCGGACACTAATTTTACTGGACAGAATACTAAAATGGGTGGTCTGTTAGTATTCAAACTGAAAGGAAGTAACAGAGCACTGACAGATAATGAAGATGTGCGAGAATTATTTGTGCATATGATTTCGGAGTCTGTTCTGGAATTACGCGAAAGTGGGAGCGTGCTTTACGATTAAAATTAAAATCTATGATAAATATATAATGTATAAATTCCACAAAAGAAATAATAAGAAAAATAAAGGTAAGATATTTTTACAATCCTCACAAATTAAATATAGTCCATTTGATATGAAAGATACAAAATATTTAGAACACCTGCACGAACAAATGAAGTTAAGAAACTCACAAGAAGCATCAGTAGCATTAAGGAAAAGATTGACGAAGGAAATAAGAGAGCAAACTATGTAAATGAGCTGGATAGGACGATGGGTGAATTATATCGTCCTAACTTGCCACATGCAACAAAAGAACATTTAAATAAATGGTATGAAGATACAAAAAAGTTAATATTTACTTAAGATTTATTATAATAATATTAATAATCTAACTATTATTATAATAAATATGGCAACTACAGCAAGTTTAGAATTAATAAATCCATATGCAAAATTTGGATTGAAACGACGACCTACTTATGAAGAAATTGTAGGTCTGATTGGCGAAAATGATTCAATAACGGGAAAACTACCTAACCGAGATGCTACATTCTTCAAAGCAAGTCCTCAGGGTAGTTTTTTTGACGGGAGCGACCATTTAGAATTATTGAAAGACCAAGAGATGAGAATATTAGACAGACAAATGAGAGAGGCAATGACGAAACAAGAAGCACATAGAAATGGACACACATATGCAGTTCATAGAAGAAACACAGAACCGGCAACAACAACAGATGATATCCAACCGACACAAGCAGAAGAACCAACAATAGCACCTGTGCAAACAGAATTGCAACAACGAGCACAACAAGCAACACAAAGACAGCAAGAAGCACAAGAACAACATAGAAACTTTATTGCACAAGGCGCATCGTCTATTTTCAATCGCTTAATGTTAGGACGCTCAATATCAAGCGACATAACTGACAGCCCAGAATTAATACCAGATGAGGAAATGATGACAGCAAGAGAATCGCAATTAAGTGAAAAAGAAAATTAATTATATCAAGAATTGATGAACTACACCCAGACATTCAACCGGATTTTAAACAACAAGCATTTGAAATATTGAATTCAGTAAGGGACAGACAACCACGAATTTTTGCCAATAATTTGACTGAAATGAGCAAAGTCGTAAATGATTTATATATTATACAACTAATTAAGGCAACGGAATTTGAAGAATTTTCACATCTAGCAAGACTTCATAAGAACGCAAAAGGCGATACAAAGAAACCAATAACAGACCAAATCGCCCAAATGTATGGCGACTTAGTTTATTACAAATATATCGCCAAACCCCAACAAGTAATAGGAGCAACTACCAAAAAGATGGCAAAACCTCCAAGTCGAGCAGCAGGAAGCGGTGAAAGTAAATAATAATATAAGTATATTTAATGATAATATTAACTAAAAATATACTGAAAAGAAAGAAGCAGAAGTTCAATGATAAATATGATGACGACAGTTTTTCAATACATAACCTAACAAAACCAAACACTTCAACAACAATACAACCACCGAAATTTATGAAAAAGGGCACGCCGAGAGAATTTATTGACATTGCAACCAACACAGATACAATCGCCACAGAAACCAGAGAGACTCAAGAAAAGTTATACAATGATGCAAATCAACAATTAAATATGACATTTGAAGCATTTAAGGTAAAGGAAAACCAGGACAATATGTTTCAAATAATGCTTAAAAACTTTTGGCGCAACACATACAAAAGAAATGAGCCAACAAGAACACAGGCAACACAAACATTGAAAAACCAACGCGACGCAATGGTGTCAGCCTTTACTAAAATGCTCGACAACAACAAACCGCCAGAACCACCGCCAAAGAAACCAGACGAGGATGACAGCGATGAAGAAGAAAAGAAGTTCAAACGGACAAAAATGATAGAAATAATGCTACACAACGGCGCTACCGTAGCAGATATAATATTAAACTTATCACACAGCACAATTGCAACAACAATAAATATTGCAGATTTAGTTAATCAGATAACAGCAGGAAATGCACAAAGTAGCAATAGCAATTCATCAAATGAAGCTATTAGTGTTCATAGTTCTCCACCTATTACTGTTCATAGTTCTTCATCTGAAAGTCCAACAGAAATACCAGCACCAACTGAAGACGAAGAAGAAGAAGAAAACCAACATTTCAATTTTGAAAAATTAACATCTAAATAATATCATATATAATGGGTTCAAGTAAATCAAAACCAGTAGAAATTGATGACGAAGAGGCTATTAAAGTAATAAAAGATATAGATGTAAATACGATAAGTGAAATGTCAAGAATTGATATTCTACAAATAAATTCATTGAAAGCAATAATCAATAAAGTAGAAAAAGTTAATGAATGTAAAAAAGATAAAATATATTATAAATTACCTGCTTTGAATTTATGTAGTTATTCTTTATTTTGAATTAATAATATTAAAACATAATTAATATTATTAATTGCTTATACAACTTCTTTCACTTTTTGGCGTTGATGTTGAAACAGTGCTATTTGTTTCATCTATTAAATCGTCGCGTAGCTCGCGAGCCTCTGGCGAAGCGTCTTCATCAACAAAATTATTTTGAAATCTTAATAATTCCTCGTCCGTTGCCCTCCTCTTCAATGCCTTATAAAGTTTATGTATCCAAGAATTAGTATGAAAATTATAATTACCTCTACGATACAATCCGCCACATCTACATAGTTTCATTGGCATATTATTATATTATATTAAGTTAGAATATCTTTATTCATCATTTGTAATTTGAAATGCCTGTTCAAAATTGATATGAAACTTTTTGTTAATGTCTTTTGAATTCATATTCACGTAGAAAAAAGAATATGGAGCAAAATTAACGGCTTGATGATACATATCTAATAATTGCTGTTTATCAACAATGGCGCTATTTTCTTCAATAAAACTCATTAGCTCACTGGCATTTTTCAACCTAAAAATATATAATGAACTGGCATTTAAACGAATGATAGGCGCTAAAACATTGTATTTTTGTGTTGAACAAATCACACTTACTGCATCGTGCCTGCCTCTTGTAAATAATCCATGTAATAATTTACTATATCTAACAAATTTAGGGTCGTCTGCGTGGTCATCTATCACAATTAATATTGAATGCAGTTTCTTTATATTTTTGGATTTCATATAATTAATTATTTTCTTCTGTCTTTCAATTACATTTTCTAAATCACTTGGATTATAATTATCAAAATAAATTTGTTCTTTTTCATCATCTACGTGCAATTCGTCCCTGATATATTTTTTAACTTCTGTAAATGTAGGGTCGTTATGGACGCTGGGGGAAAATATAAATATTCTTGCAAATGAATTTCTATAAACATTCAATATTAAATTTTGAATAAGGACAGTCTTACCGCCTGTCGAACTCGCAACTATAATACTTCTAAATGGTAATTTTGGCACGTGCTCATATTTAGATTGTTTGAATTCATATTCAGTTATGTTTATTGGTTTTATTATTGGAACATCTGTCATAGTTGATATTAAAGATATATAGAAAATTATATTTAAAAATTAACTTGTAATTAATATTAAATGGACGTGAGGAACGAGCCTCGCGTGCTAACACGACCATCATTTTTATGATATGCTGGTGGCGAATATCATAAAAATGGAACAGGTTTTTCCATTGCTTCAATCAAATAAGCATTGAAGCTAATTAGTTTGTATCTCGCTCGCGTGTGCAATGAAAACCCCAAGTGCTGTGCCCCACCAATATTCTATTATGCATGAAAATAACAAGATTAAATAATTTAAATAATTATTTTATCTTATTATTATATGACTGTTATCCATTGCAATTGTTGTAAAACTTATGATGACAAATATTTATTTAAACATCTAAATTCAAAATATCATCAGAAATTTGTAGTGTATAGATGGAATAAAGACGATACAATGAAAAAACTTTACAAGCAAAGAAAGACAGAAATGAAAAAAAATTATCTTATTATTTAATATGAAAAGGAGTTATACAAATTATATTAATATAATAGATGAAGTAGAAAATATAGAACAAGTAATAATTACTGACAATAAAATAAAAAAATGTTGTTATTATTCATTAGAAATAATTAAGTTAGGAATTCAATATCTCAAAAATAAAAATGTAAATATTAATATAAATGGGAAAAAAGAAAAAGAGTAAAGGCAAAGAAAGACCAACACCAGATATTGAAGCACGGAAAGAAACAGCAGAAAGTGTTACATCAATGGGTGAAAGTAAGACTATAAAATGTGATAAATGTAATCACATAATGAATTTTAAAAATGAATTGACAGTAGATAAGAAAGGTGGAGTTAAAGTTAGTTGTGTCCCATGTATGTTTTCTTATAAAAAAACAGATAAAGATTTTAATATTCAGAAAAGAACAGATGGCGATATGGTTATTGAAACTAACGAACATTTGATTAATGTTAGTTTTAACAGGGACATAAGTTAGTATTTAAAGAGTAGATTTGACATAAATGCACTTTATAAATATATAATTAAATAAATAAATATCTAAATAAATATATAGTAATGTCTGAAAATGAGAATTATACTATTAATGATTTAATGAAGAAGATAACATTAATTTGTAAAAATATCAAAAACTTAAATGATATGATTAAATCCATTGATGACAAAATGAAACCAGTTGAACGCGAACAACAAAGCAACGAAGAGAAGGAGAAAATCGAAAAGATATTTCAAGCAAAATCTATAGGTAGACCCAGTGGCGATTACCCTACAAAGCAAAAGAAATACTGTGATATGTTGAATACAGGAAAAATCAAACACCCAAAGCAACAAACATTAGAGTTTTATAAAATTACAAAAAATGATGATGAAGTATATGTATTATTTGAATAATTAATATCTAAATAATTCTAATAAATGAATTTATTAGAATTATTTAGCGGAACAAAAAGCGTCGGAACCATAGCAAAGTCGCGTGGATTTAATGTAATATCATTAGACTTGAAAAATGCTGATATCAACACTGATATTTTGGAGTGGGATTACAAACAGTTTGACAGAAACCATTTTGATTTTATTTGGAGTAGTCCCCCATGCACTGAATACAGCATAGCAAAAACTAGGGGAATTAGGAATATCGAATATGCAAATAGTATTGTCTTAAAAACTATTGATATTATCAAATATTTCAATCCTAAATATTTTGTAATCGAAAATCCACAAACTGGATTATTAAAACATCAGGAGTTTATGGATGAGTTTGATTTTAAAGATGTAGATTACTGTAAGTATGGAATGCCTTACAGAAAACGCACTAGGCTATGGAATAACATTACAACTTGGAAACCTAGAGAATTATGTAAAAAGGATTGTGGCAACATCAGGAATAATAAACATATTGAAACCGCACAACGGCTTCCATCGGGCACCAAGGAAAATTGGGGAGACAATCCAACAATACATAAGCAGGAAGACCTATATAAAATACCTAGCGAATTAATTTGTGAAATCTTAGTGAGTTTGACGGATTAAGGATTTTGAGTTTGGGGTTGGGCTTGAAACTTGAAATTTCTAGGTTCATCCAACGACAACACAGTAAAAAATAGGAATTCTAAAATTTGAAAATAATGAATTTTAAGGGGAATATCCATAGTTTATCAAATTTAGACAACACCAATATTCATATAGATATATCAGGAAACTCTCGCCAATTGCCAAACAGGGCAGGGAAAAATTGGCGAGAGTTTCCTGATATATTATATATATATACCCCGCCCCAGAAAAAAAAAAAGCCCTCCCGACCAAGTCCTTACCTAGTAGGGCTCGGTCTCGTAGGCGAAGAAGACGCTGAAGATACCTGCGCAGGAAAAAACAAAACAGAGAGGGAGGGACCCACCAGCAAACCCAAAACCCAAGCCAGCCCGCCCTGCCCCCCAGTCAAAAGGGGGGCGCACCCAAGCTTATTGTGCTCGCTCATCAACCTAGCACGGCGTCGGGTGTCCCACAAAAAGCTTAAAACTGCTTGGTCAAAAATGCTGATGGTGCTGGGACAAAACGCATTTTTCCATCATCTGGGTCTGTGCGAACCTATTGCCGAAAGTGCCACTTTCACCTTTGAAATCAGCCATGTCAGCGGTGAAATTATGGATTTTGGTGGTGAAATTAGGGATTTTGGTGGTGAAATTAGGGATTTTGGTGGTGAAATTAGGGATTTTGGTGGTGAAATTAGGGATTTTGGGGTGGACATCACCGATTTTGGGGTGGACATCACCGATTTTGGGGTGGACATCACCGATTTTGCCCCCATCCCATAACCTCCGCCCCGCCTCTGGAATGTGGTAGAAGATGAAGACGTGGCAAGTGAGCGGCGCCGACGGTTGAAACCCCACACCATAAAACCCAATAAAATCCTACAAGGCGGGCCACGCCTAAAAAATGTATGATGAAGCTGATGAAACAAAGGAGGGAGTGATGTTGTTGCTGTTCTATTTTTTGTCCGGGAAATGGACAAATCGTTTTTAGACAGTTCGAATATTTTTTTGATGACAAATATTTTTTGCAATATATTTTGCAAAATTTATTTTTTTGAAATGGATGAGGCGAGGAGATTGAGGAAATGACATTTTGGAGGGTAGTTGGTGAAACGAATGAGGCGAGGAGAAAGGAGAAAAGGATGGCGAAAATTTTGGAAAAATGATGATAAAAAAACGGATGAGATGGACAGAAAGGAATGTAGAAAAATGATGAAAACGAATAAGGGTAGAAGATGGAAGATGAAAAAAAATGTAGGGTGGGGGGTATGTATGAAGCAATTTATTTGCTAGGCGAGGCCCTCGACTACTACAAACCACGGTGGGCCTGTGCAAAAGGTGTCATACTGTCTTGCCATATTCGTTCACCAGAACATGCCCATGTAGCTGGGCACCGCAATCGAAGATCGGAGTTTCCACCTGCCATCTTTGGCGTGAATGCAGTCATGGTAATGGGAAGCAGCTATGTCCGCGTACACTCCGCCACGGGGTATAGTGCAATGCTGTTGCCGGAGACGCGCAGTGCCACCAATACACACAGGGCGATCCGTACGAATTCCTGCGAACTGCGCTGCAGATTGGATTGCCGCTTCCTGAGAATGGAGGCTGCCCCTGCAGTAAAATCCCATCGGAGGCAACCAGACTTCGTTCCAGTTGGAGCATTCGCGATTGGGGGAAGGATGTTCTTGCCATTTTGATGGTCTGATCAGTTCTTCATCACGCAGGATTTGCATGGCCGCCTGCATATTGGTGTTGTGGGACCAGAAAAACGTCGACTGTGACTGAGTGCGATGCTTGTCCGGCAACAATCGGCGTGGCTCAAATGAGAAGATGATCCCAAAGAGGTTCTTCTGTGAGTTCTTTTTGTCCGTGGAGAAGTGGTGATACGTCCGTGTAGTCCTGCTGATATATGGCCATTTTTCCTCGCAAATGCCGAGCTGTACGATGAGTTGCTGCGGCAGTGACCTCGGGGAGATCTGGAAGTAGTCAGAAATGCCTCTGACCACTTGATCCGTCCAACGTCCCGGGACACCATGTGGTGGCTGAGCAAACGGAAACTCCGAAATGGACTTGACCCGCTGTTCATCTTCGATGATGCTGCGGCGATGCGGCATGAGGCTCCTGTAGACCGTCTCCCATGATTTCTTCAACAGCTCAGGTTCAGGAAACACTAAGGCGGCAATCGAGGGCAAGGTGTAGTAGAGGACATCATTCACTACGATGGCAATTTCCTCGATCCGGCACCCAGTGCGCAGCTTGAAGCGATGACTGCCCAAATCAGGCACATGCTGACGAACTGAGAGAGGCATCAGCGCGATGCGGTTCTCAGACGGACTGCCATGAGCAGGAGGAAACGGAGGCGAGCGGGGCCTCCTTTGATCACTATGAGCGCGCCTCCCATCACTCCTCCATTCACCCCAGTCCTCCTCCTCATCAGAATTCCCTTGCGGGCCCGGTGTGAGCTGGATCCGCGAAATTCGGGACCTGGGGGAGCGCGATCGGGGCTGTCCGGTGAGTGCCGGAGCGTCACGGGATGGGCCGTGGGATTGCACACTTTGCTGGTGTGCTAATCCGTGTGTCCGGATGAACATTTGCATCTCATTGCCGTTGATGAAGTTGGGAAGGTGCTCCAGCGTCACGCGGCTCGTAGTTTGCACTGATCCGTCAGAGCGTAAGAGACTGGTGACCGTGTACTCCGCCATGGTTCTGAGCCAGCTACATGCATACACAACGCAATGCATCAACAACTGTCACAAGCATGCACAAGAAGAGACAGCATGACAAGCTCACATGCAGATTTTGTCCCGAGTCGACGCCGAACGTCACGCAGGAGGTGGGGTTCAAAACCTTTGGCCTCATAAAGGCGCTTGAGAGCGTCGAGTCCGTGCTGCTGCTGAACCGCCGGTTGTGCACCACGTATGATGAGCCATGAGCGAGAAGACCAATAAGAATAAGTGAACATCTGATCATTGGCACTCCGAATTCCTTTGATTTGGGAGGGATGATCAGGTAGCTGTGGTGTAATAGTTCTGGAAGAAGAATCACATCGATAGCCCAGCACTTTGTCATCATGTTGAACCTCAAGCATCACTGGTGGGCGATAAAATTCCAGGGAAAGAAAATTCATGAGCACGGGTGAGTGTGGGGCTGAATCACGAAGCAGAATGAAACGATTGTCGACGTAGCGCTCATGCCAGATCACACCAATGTCGGGCATGCAAAAACGCAGAGAACACATTGTTTGGTGCCAGAAGAAATCCTCAACCGTGGCAACCAAATTGCACAACGGTGGCGCGGCTGGTGATCCCATAGCGACTCCCCGTTCTTGGCGGAACAAGTATCCGTTGATCTCGAAGTGACTGTTGTCAATGACAAAGTCCAGAAGGTGCCGGAGATCTTGTTCACGAAAAGTTCGAGGGATCTTGGTTTGACGGCGCCATTTTCCTTTGAACATACGGCGTCGATGATCTGACTTTACTTCGTACACTGACCATTGAGAGGATCGGCGAAGGCCTACAACTTGATCGTACCGATGGAGAAGCACTTGCAGCGCCTGGTGGAATTGTTCCGTAGGAATGGACGTGAAGAAGCCTGACAGGTCATGCGACACCAGGTGGATGTACTCATCGGGATCTGCTTTTGACAGCGATTCCCACAGCTGCTGGACAAGTTCTTGTACTGAAAGTTGACCTGCAATGTCGGGAAAAGCAGCTTTGGTAAGTTCAAATATGAGTGCGCCGAAGACCGTGAGGAAGGGAGCTGCCCACGTGCGAAAGAATGAAATGATGGGTCGTGCTTTCTGCCAGTCCTTGGTCGGCTTTGGAAGGATACGTGCTGTGGGCAACGGTGCTTGAAGTCGAAGTCCCCATGCATATCGTTGACGTAGGAGAGAAGGTACCGTGGTTACCACTTCAGAGCGAAAAGATGCTGCGGATTCATCTCCCGAGCAAAAGGTCTTCCGCATCAATATGGCAAACAGGGACGGACAAATCACATGTGCGCGAGAGGGAAAATGATCCGCCGGGATAACAACCCACGAAGACAGAGAAGCCACGGTGCGCTGCAACGATGTCGATGACCAATAAGCACGATCTTGGAGGTTAGTTCGATGAGTGTCCATTAACTGAGTCAAAACCGGCTGCAGATCTGAAAGAAGACTGGAACCATGCACATGCCAGCGACGAGCAAGTTTGCGAAGTTGCGTGGTGAAACGTTGATGTAATAAGTCGACATCACCGAAATACTGATCCTTCATTGAGGCGGCCATGATTTCCATGTCAATGTCCGCATTGATGCGAGAAAACTCATATTACAGCATGACCATGTGCTCGGTGTATATGGTGATCATCGATGTCCAAACAGCGACACGGAAAGGATGTTTCAGGAGTCCATCTGCGCTGCCATGTGCGGTAGTTGTAGATCTTGTCGCCCAACGTGGCACTGCGAGTTTCCACCACCCGGATCTTTGGAAGGAAAAGAGAAGGGAACAAATCCCGATGAGAAGCAATCCAGCTTTGTAGCCATGTGCCAAGTAGAGCTTTCCAATTCCGGACATGTAGCGGCGGTAGGAGTAATTGTGTCAAAGTGGTGGGTGGTTGTAGCCGTCGTTTGCGCAACACCTGGGCGAGGAGTTTCTGCGCCTTGGAGCGGAAGGGCTCGTTGACAAAGACGGCGAGCCGCAGTAAGTAGTACAGCTGAGTAGGAGGAAAAGCTGCCGACAGTAGGTCACGCATGGCTTGGAACGATGCTCCTGTATTGGATCCCAGCTGATAGAGAATAGAGTAATGGGCCTGAATGTCATCCAGCATGTCGGGTCGTAGCTGCCGTTGGAGTTCCGGATGTAGTCGTCGTCGAAAGCGCTTGTGCAAGCTGAGGTAAGTGGGAGACGACAACGAGTGACGTCGAAAATCCACGAGGTGTTCCCGGAAGCCCACCTTTCGCAAAATTCTGTGTACCCAGGGCGCATTCAAATGCGGGCGTAGCAAGTATTGCCATTTACTTTCTTGAACCCAAACCGAGGAAACAGGAACTTTGATCTCCACCGGAACAGCACAGAAGAGCCAGTAAGTATTGGATCGCTTCCAGTAGTGAAGCGCGGGTTCGAAGAAGGCATGACGTCCACGAAGTAGTTGTAGAAATTTGCGACTGCGTGAGTGTTCACGACGTAGAACATCCTGATCAGTCGCCCCAACATAGTAGGGTGTGTGCCATGGGGAAAGTCGGATGTAGACGCACGGTTGTTGATGATGACCTGGATCGTGTATGAAGTCATAGAGGTCAGGAAATCGTGCCCGCAATGAGCGAAGATGTCGCGTGTCGGCAAAAGCGGAGTGCATGATTTCACACAAGAGAGAAGTCTTGTAGAAGTGAAGGACTTCAAAGAACGGCGGAAAGTAGCCATGATCTTGTGAAATGAGACGTTGTAAGAAACTGATCAATAAATAGGCAGTGCACCGACATCTATGAATCTCGTACCTGTTGGCCACGGTGTGCTGAGAGGATGACATAGCGTGATTCGGAATCTGAAGGGCAATCCGGACCACAACTAAGACGTCGAGAATGAGGCCCAACCACGGTAGTTGTGTGATTGATTCGTACTCATCAGTTGGTATCGACGGTGGTGGTAGTCCAGGGAAGCAGTATTGCCAGCACGTAGAGAACATGGTCAACGAGTGTAAAAAGTCGTCCAGAGACTGCGATTGTGCAACATCATCATAGATTCCACAGCGGCGAAGCTCATCCAACATGGTGAAAATGCAACCAATGAAATCTACCACAAGGCGGCGACATGGATACAAGCTGCACAGACAATCACACACAAGGCAATGCAAGAACGAGCAAGCACAAGATCAAACTGGTGCAACGCAGAAAATTGACGGACGAGTTTTCACCTTGACTCATCCGTGACATGGTTGCCGCTCCGGGCTCATAAGAGAACGAAGGTCGTTAAGATGCCTGCTCATCCGCTGAGTAGGCGAGCGGTCACGATGAGGTGACTCAATGCCTTCTCAGTGAGCTTGGTAAGATAGCCGGGCTCCAGTCCCCACGAAGCCGCCATCGCCCCGAGAGTGGGTGCGTCGCCTTTCGGCATGCGTTGACGCGCCTGAAGGAGCTGCGTCGCCATGGAATCTAATGACTTGTTGCCGTTGAGCCGGGACGGGTGATTGGCCCACTTGACCAGTGACGCCAAAGTCGTGGTTGTGGGCGATTGCTTGAGATAAAGGCGAGGCTGGTCACTGGTCCATGTGTAGTACTTGACAACTTCATCGGGTGTGCTGTGCATGGTGAGCAATTGCGACGCCGCTGGCTTAGACGGCGGTGACGACACTCCGTGAAGAGACTGGATGATCCGAGGTTGCACCGCGCTGTCAAACGACTTGCCATCAAGGGCCGCTGCGCTGGCTGTAGGAAGGGAGCTGGCAGGCGACGAGGATGGTGTGTGGTTGACCGTTGGCGGTGTAACCAACTCTGCGTCATCTTTTTGGCTTGCCATCGTGGGAGAGGTCGAAGCGCGCAGCGATGCGGAATACTGAGCTTGGAGCAGTTCGTGCGCACGATTTAGATCATTGTACTTCTTGACCATGTCATCTGTCTGGGTGGAAGGTGCGAGAGAGGTGTGATGTTGCTGAAGAAATTGAAGTACCAAGCTGGCCAAATGGTCGTGAACCTTGATCCGCTGATTGAAGTCATCAATGTTGAGACCCAGCGAGTTGGCAAGGTCCTTTTCCAGGGTGAGCAGGTTGAGCGACTGTGATCGTCGTAGTAGTTTGGAACAGGTACTCCAAAGTAAGGCCTCGGTGCGAGTGCGAAAGCCTTCCCACGTCACGAATCTGCCGTGAGCGAACGGTCGGAGTAGCCAGTTGGTGAGGCCCCCATGGATAACCTGAACCAGGCGAACGTCCCGAATATCCATGCCCGACATGTCGCGCAGGTTACCATGCGGAGTGTTGGCAACGGTCATGGGCAGGCTAAAGTTGTAGAGCTGATTGACATCAAACATGCCATCTCCAGGTGTCCAGTCAGGCGAAGGTGTAAGCCAGGCTTTCTGAGGGCGAACCGGTAGAGCCGCAGGAGGTCCAGGTGGCGGTGTAGGTTGGGGAGTAGTGACCGGTGGTGGCATCACGGGTGGCATGAACTTCGCTGGCGTGGGGTCAGGAGGGGTCGGCATCATGTAGTTGATCGCTGGATGCTGGAATTGCTGTGTGGGGCTGTGAGTCGATTGAAAATTGGTGGGCATCATCGGGAAAGTGTTGGCAGAGTTGTAGCCAGAATTGCGTTGCCAAGATACCAGGTTGTTCCAATCCATGCCCTCCGAGACCTGGTTGTCATTGTGTTCACGTCGGCGTGCTTTGCGAGCTTGAGGGGAAGGACTCCGATCACGTCTGCGCCGAGTCCTAGATCTGTCACGATCATCACGTCGAGACATGATGGCACAACAAATGCAAAACCGCAACTCCACAATCTTGAGAGGAACGAGTCCGACAAAATGCAAGTCCATGCAAGTTCAAGTCAGCAGCCAGTAGCAGACCTAGTGAGACGTCTCTATGATCTGACGGCTGTCTTCCCTTTAGTGAAACCTCGTTCCTGGTTAAATGTGAAATTCCGCTGTGCTATGATAAGAACGTTGAGGTCAAATTTTCCGACAGAGCCGGCCCGGGGTCACACAATGGGTACACCCGAGGATTCCCCACGAATGGGGTGTACACACTTGAACTCCAGATGGAGAGTGCTAATCTTTCGAGTACAACTGATGAGTTTCGAGTACAACTGATGAGTCTCGAGTACGATGAGCTTCGACTCGCATAACGCTTGGCTTCCCTGTAGCTACTTGAACAGGGGCACACAAAAGCAACGGCGGTTCAGGGAGGGGACCAAAAGGACCTTCAGAAACATCACTTCACAAAAGCAGGTACACGCGGATGATCAGTCCGCGTTTCCCCCATGGTGGTTAGCTTCGTTGGCACAGGTCACCACCATGGGCCTGTGCCCCCTGCTGCGAAACCGAAAGGGTGGTGACAGGGCATTCTGTCACTCCGCACACAACACATGTTTATACACTCACGCACCCACCCACCCACCCACCCACACCACCACCCAACCCACAACCACGCACGCAAAACACAGCACCACCACGCACGCGCGCCGGCTGCCAGCCCCGCACGCACGGCGCGCAACGCGCAGCGCGCGAGCACATCAAGCGCACATTATTCATAGCGAACATCACAAGCGCACCGCAACCAGCGCAAAACCGGCAGACAAGCACACAGCACACGCACAAACGCAACAACTTACAGCAGTCACAGAACTCACGGACACCACCACAACGCACACACACACACACAGACACACACACACACACAGTATGGAAATATGGACATGTTTCAAGGGGTTGACTAGCTTGCAAACACATTCAACGCCTGGAGAGCAACTTGAGCCAAAACAACATGACCCTTTTTTAACCGCTTGACAGCTTGGGACAGAACCAGGAATGACTGGCTTGACAGTTGGCTTTGGTGTGTGTTCCACTTAGCTTGCATTGCTCTTTCAGAACAGACCGCACCAATCGTGGCCCAGTGGAAAGCTCAAAAAGCGCATGTGATTTGCACAGTCATGCTGTTTGAGGGAGAAAACTCTGCAGGAACAATTTAGCCGCATAGGCACACACACACACTCACTCTCCCTCGCTGTCTCCTCCCGCTCCCTGGTCCATGGACAAGCCTGGGCCAAGACCAGAAGTTGAAAACACGTAGCAGTTAGCATGTTCGTTGCTATGGTTGTCCCGTCTTTCATTTGCATGGGCCTTCAGTCGAGCCAGTCGAAACGCTCTGGCACAAACGGAGAAACATGGCCCCTCCTTCTATGTGACTCGTCACAGGCCTCAACAGAGAGACTCGCGGTGAGGTATGAAGCGAATATATATGGCTCCAGATTGCCCCTCAACGAACCGTTGCACCCCCCATGCCACGCCAACGCGAGACTTCCGGCCACCGCGAAAGGTTCAGCTCAGCTCGCGCAACATGCGCGGCCGGAAGGTGAGCCGTGAGAGAAACGATCTGAGGACCTGGAGCCGAGGAGGTCCTTGCGCCGACGACTGCAGCAGGGAAACCCAGGTGACAGGTGCGGCCTATGGGGGCCTCGAAATTTCCGCAAGCTGATCAACTCACGAAATGTCCGTCGTATATTGGGGGAAGCTCATATGTTCAAGCTCAAGGGAAAACCAAGTGGGGAGGGCACTTTCGGCAAACCATATGACAAGCTTCTTTTGTGGTTGTTTTTTTTTGGGGGGGGTGGGCTTGGTCATTGCTAGTGGTCATTGTTGCCAGTGGTGTCCTTGGCGGGCTGCTGTTGACAGGTGT
>CAUJNA010003875.1:0-5000 GCA_963377175.1 Effrenium voratum
CATGTCTTGGCCAATTTGTCTGGGTTCTCAAAAGCGCAACGGTCCCTCCTGGAAGGCGGGCTGCACTTCCTCCCCGTGGTCGTTGATAAGGTAGTGGACGCGAGACTCGAATTCCTTGCTAGGAACATAGGCCGGTAGAAAAAACTGATGATTTGGGAGTGTCTTTTTCTAGAGGACCCCCCCAAAAAAGGGGGGGTTCCCTTTGGTTTGCCTTTGCATGGGCCAGCTGCTGATACTGTTGACCCCTCGCGCCGCTTTAGACAAGGAGCCAGAGAAAGATGAGACCAACAAAAGCCACAGAGAGAAATAAGGCGCGTTCTTTACCTTGGCAGTCAAGCATTCTTTTGGCGCCCTCACCAGAATCTTATTCCCTCCCGAACAAATTCAACGAGATCCAGAGGCTTCACCATGCTGCTGCTTGCGCTGGTGGCAAGCAGGCCCAAATTGACCGCCCAGGCGCCGGTGACAGAAAACCAATGAGAAACTCTGCCGGAGAGAAAACCAATGAGAAACCTCTTTGTACCTATGAACGTCGCAACCTGACTGTTTCCGCACAAGGCCGGAAGAGAGTAAGGAATAAACCATGTGTTCAACCCATCACAGTCATCAACCGGGGCAAACACAACTGAAACAGGAAGCAGCACGTTATCACGGATGAGCTCGCTTCAGCTCCGAGCGAGGTCAGGAGCAAAGTGCCAGCGTGAAACAAAACCCAGTAGCTCTACGACCCCAAGAGGCGATGGAAGACTAGGCCAAGGCGCTTTCGGAAGATGCTCAGTGAAGATGGCGATGTTCGCCTCAGCCTCCACCTCAATCTTGAAAAAGCTCACCTCAGATCAACATTTCAAACTCTGTGTGGGAAGACAGCGGGGGCCCACCCAATTCAAACGCACTGAACATAACCAGAACCAAAAAGCTGTTGCATGCAACGTTGCCAGCTATTCCAAAATGCGATGAAAAGCAGCCATGGTTGTTGCCACAGCCTGTTCGGCGTTCCAACACCAAGGCGGCGAATTGAGGTGCAGTGTTTGGCTCGCACACTGTCTAGGGGAGAAATTCAGTAAACCAAATGTGACATTGACCAACATGTCCTCCAGAATCATTTGCAAGAGGATATCAGGGGTCGAGCGCATACAGGCGCCTGAGGACTATGAGGACTACGCCTCATATCCCCATGCTTAGAGATGACTGGTAAACTAGCATCCCCCTGAGCCATGCTTGCGAAAGTGCAGGGCGTTCAAGTCTACACAGCCCTCACGGTTTGTTTTGGTCCGCCAGGCGAGTTGAACATGCTCCGAAAGTCATTCTGTGTGTCAATGCGTGGCATGGACATATGTACACATATGTATATACATGTGCGTGTGTGTTTCAGGATTGGATACCAACACGATTGTATCAGAATAGCTCAACACATAATTTGCCCAAAGCCGGCGTAAACCATGGCATCGCATGAGGCGCTGTCAGGGTAAGTCATTTGTTTCTTGCTCGTGCGGCAAGTCGCCAGTCCTCAAGCAATTGCCGACTCAGACTGTTCGTTTCACAACGCCCAAGCCCCAGACAGCCCAGCCACGCAACAATAAGAACGAGCGAACGGCCAAAGACCTGCCCGTAGTGCCACGTATGCATGTAATGTAGAGATATGCTATGTTATAGCTATAAATATCTAATATCCACATTTATTTACTTATTGCTGGGCTGTCCCGCATGCAGTTTGAGCTGGAAAAGCAACGAGCATTCGAACTAGGTTGGGCAAAGCAACTCGTTGCAGCATCTCAGACATTTGAATGGCGCTAGGTCTCCCTGCCCAGGAATCTGCGTCAAACTTCAGGGTGTAGGCATTGTCTGGGCCTTGACACAGTTTGCCGCTGAGCTGCGAAAACTGGAATCTTTCTGGTGCTCCTCTTCCAAAAGGGGGGAGATGTGCAAAAATGGCACAGCTTCTGCCCAACATGGCAACCAAACTAACCTGCGCAGCACTTGGCCGGCCACTTCATCGAAGATCGCGATCAGCTGAGGTTAAGGGAAGGGAGGTGCAAAAGTAAGGAGAACTAATGAACAGGAGCAGCTGCAACGTAGGGGGTGGTTTGCCTTCTTCATCCCAATCTGCACTTCGCCTGAAACTCTGCGATGTCCTGCAAAATGTTGCCCACCCAGAGAAGAACTTAAAGCCCAAGGCCATTCGGACGTTACAGAGTTTGGTTGTCGAAGGCCTCACACAGAAGGCATCAGGCAATCAGCTGGACGCTGAAGCAGCACTACTGCGACCCATCCAAGGGTGGCATTCCCCATGCCGCACATGGCCAGGGTCTTCAACCCGCGTGGTGGGTATAAGCCGTCAGCTTGGCGGTCTCCACGGCCAAAACCCATATCGGACCTGGAGGATCCGCTCCAAAAAGCTGGCAAAGGTATCCGCGACTAACCAGCATGCTGTAGTCCAGGCTGTAGTTGTGCTTTGGGGGGATGAAGTACTTTCTCCAGAGGGTTTCACCTTGCGATAGGAGCAGGTTGCTCACCAATGACTTCAGGGGAAGCTTGGAGTCGATAGGCGGCTTAAGGGGAACACCTCACCTTGGGATACCTTGCGGTCTGTGGGCCGGGCTCAGCACAGCGCCAGGCAGCACCTCTGTGCTGTTGCTCCAACTGTCGTGCGCGGCCTGCGGGATCCCCATGCTCAAAAAACCCACACAAAGCAAAGGCCCCCGCTGGTCTTTGCCGTGTTTTTTTTTTTTTGGCTATTCTCTTGAGGATTTGTTTCTTGAGCTGGCTACCCTAACTTCTCCGCTTCCTGCTGACTGGCGCCTGGTGTGCGGCCTCAACCCCGGCTTCATTCGCGCTGCTGACACTGCGGATCACCATCCGCATTGACGCCTTGGATGGAACATTTGGGTGATGTCAGATCCGGACACCTTGGGTGAGGAACGCCAGCAGCAACCCTAGATGGATGACCCTCTCAGTGGTAGTGCTTCGTTTTAGACCCCCACAAATCCCCACAAGCGGGGGGGGTCGTAACGTTTCACCTGTTGTGGTTGCCGCGTTGTGACGCCACATTGTCCTTGGGCAAGTCCCGCCACTTAACATTGGGTCATCCAGCTGATCGGTGCTAAGCTTGTCAATGTCCCAATTAGGAAAGACCCTGGTCGTAACGGGAGTCAGCAGTTAGCTTCCCTTGCGCGTGATTGTGTGGGCCTCTCCGAGTGGAAGGCGGGCACCCTTTTGTTCTGTTCTCAGAAAGGTTGTATCGCCCCTTTGTGCCGCTTCCGTGGTTTTTTCCGACTTGGACCTCCTAAAAGGGCACACCAAGCCCTCAAAAGTTGACCACAAAACAGCCAGGGCAAGGTTGGCAAAGGTTGCGCGAGACTGAACCCCCACGCCCCGGCGCAGCATTTTGGACAGGACCCACGGAAACGGATGCTCAACATCACCCTGCACGCCTTTGGGCCTGAGCCGTCGGCATCCGCATAGGCGCCTGGCGCTTTCTCTGCCTGGGCGTTTGGCAGATTTGACTGCCTGCGAATCATTTAAACATATAATCCGCACAAGTGAATGTAGACGAATTCACACATCAGTCGCGTCAAACAACAGAGATCCCAAAACAAGCATCACAAAGATTGAGGCTGTCTCTATCCCCTGACCTGAGAAATCGCCAATCTTGTTTTCCCAAAACAACAAACTTAAAGTCCCCCCTCAACCACCCATTTCTGCGACTCCGACGGGCCGGAAGATGGAAAAGATTTCTGATATTTCTGAGGACCACTTGTCCAGCAGGCATTGGTTACTCAGCAATGTACTTAGGCTGCACACGGCGCAATGATAGAAAGAAAGACAAATCTGAAGACAAGTTGTTTCTTATATTTTCGCCTTTCCATCTGTCGGCTACTCAGCGTCATGAACGCTAGCATGGTTCTGTTTCGGGACAGCAGGTTCAAATGTGCCTTTTGGTTCAAAGCAATCGAAGAGGCGACCCGTCCAGAAAGCGCCTGCGAGGTGATTCAAACCCAACATGGCGCTCTAGCTCCACACGTCAAAACCGGCAGAACATTGCATTCAAACCAAGGCCCTGTACACAAACCTAAGCACTACAACCCTCAAAACCTGAACCCTAAATTTCAAAAGCCGAGCTCAACAGGGAGAATCAACGCTTAAAGCCTAAACTCTAGATACCGCAAGCCCAACAAGTACATTCCAAGGAACCGTAGCCAATGGCAGGGCGACTGCCAACAATCAAGGCCCACCAATGGTCACATCAAACAACTATGTACCCTTTGCACAAATGTCCCAGGGAAAAAGATGAACATGACATGCTAAGTTTGGAGATTGACACGTGGAGCATGGTTTCAATCATGTCAGAATTGGGTTGCACCTGTCCGGTGGCTCCACGGACACAAAACGAAAACTGACCAGGAGGACCTGTGCAAGGACATCACATGCACTGGAAACAAACACTTGGAGCAGCCGTTCCTTCCTTGGTCTCCAACAAATTATGAGCTGTATCCACTTGCGTCTGATGGCATGTTCTTGTTTGCATGCAAGAATTCGAAAATCAAACCTGTTGGTTGGAAGTGCGTGAACCGTGTTCAAGCAGCATTCACCAGCCACCCGCCGGCCCCCCTGACGCTCGCCAATCGATGCCATGGAACACTCCAAAGCAACATGCCGCCCTCATGGGCGTGGAATGCGCCTTGCCACTCCCAATCCTCCGTCCAAGGGCAGGAAGCTGCTTTCGCCGCACCCAGCAGGGCGCAAACCACTGGGACTCTTCTAGCCATCATGGAAAACCTGCTGCGACTGAGGCGTTTCTGGGCCAAAAAGGCGCTCAATACAAGGCAAATTGAACCAGCTGCGGGTTGATCAACAAATGCAAGTGAAGTGACCAGAACATCAGGACGCCATAGGATCTTCCACCCAAAATGGGCAAGCCTGGTTTACTGTAAGAGTGGCAATTCATTGGACGCGGGTTTGATCCGCTTCGTTTGTGGTTGCCGCTTGGTCGGTTGCCTGCA
>CAUJNA010003875.1:12500-85196 GCA_963377175.1 Effrenium voratum
ATCTGCAAGGCTTGTCCTTTTACCTGCCAATGCCATGGAGACGTGTTAGGGGGAGGGGGGGCATTTTCCAAGAAGGCAATTCGTCTCAAAAGAATCACCCTGGCAGCCATGAGGTCGCTGCGCAGCAAAACAGCGAATATACCTCACGCAGCAGCCACACTTGTGGCACAGTGATCTTGCGTCTGGTCGACTCAAGGTTGATTCATAGGGGGCTTCCCATTTAAGAGGGGATCTTTCAGATTCATCCGCAAGGGGTCGGCACTACACATGCAAACAGCGGCAGCACCGGCCTCTTGGCATCTTCACGCTCCAGCTGCTCAATGTCGCCTTCCATTGGAGTTCCTGCCAGTGGCTCCCAAAGTATACTTGGGCGCTTCGGGGCCACAAGTGAAGGCGAAACCCGGTGCGCAAGCCAAGTCACGCTTCATGCTTCGAGGGCAGACCAAGAGAGCCAAGGCCCACACCAAGAAGGTTGAAGATCATGTTCAGCTGGTCATGCTTTCCCCGCCTTCAGCCCATCCATCAAGCAAAGCTCTAGCAAGCTCAAACAACCCGACAACTCAGCGACAGGCGTGTGGTATTTGTAGTCTGTCCTTAGGACCCGCGGAATGGCTCTGGACTCCGACCCCGAGGCTTTCCGAATCTCTGCCGGGCAGCTTGTGCTTGTGGTCCGGCGACAGCGGAAAGCAGGAGGACCCAGGGAAGAGCGGACCTCGGTCCTGAGCCGTCCCAAATTCAGCCACCGAGGTGTCCTTCTAGACAATGAACGCAATTAATGGGCTTCACTGGTAGATAATCACGACTAAGCTGAAACCAAATGGAGCCCATCCATTTTCCAAACTGACCTCAAAGGATACCTATGATCACCCTCACCCCCCTCTCGCCTGCGTACGGGTGCCCTCCAGCATGCCGAGAAGCTCCGCCTCGTGCCAGAGGCTAACCATTACAAGGATGGAGGGATTCGGAGCCGAACCGCCAGTTGCCACGGAGAAAAGATTTGTTGGTAGCTGATTTGTAAGCACCCTTCATCTGAAAAGGCCTCCATCAAAGGGAAATCCTGTGCCAAACATGCCAGCTGAGCTCCCCACATAAATGCAGCCAACGGACCAAATGTCGATCGCCTGCGCTATGTTGGTGCACCATGCATGGAATAATAGGGGTGTCCTCAAATAGTGGTTCTCCCCTTGATTGTTCTTGAAGCCAACCGGCAAACCAGAACAATGGAGCCCTGCAACACCACACGCACCCAAATGAGTCGGAATCCCCTCCTCTGTGTAATTCTCCTGCAGAAGGATGAGCTCCGGTGCGCGGTACCACCTCAGCTCACCCAAACGTCAGCCTAAAGTGGGCAGCCTTCCTGCCTTAATTTGCTCCCCGGGCCCCTGCCGGGCCCATGAAACTGAGCAGGGGGCCTGGTGACCACATGCCCAGTGAGATTCCTGCGGGGGTCCGCACAGCGCCGCAACCCGAGCCCCGAGCCACATATGAAAGATGCGGGGGTCCGCGTACGCGGGGTCTTAAAAACCGCCGTTTTCCTTTCAGCCGTAAAGTTCAGGGGCGCCAAAACACATGTTCCCCAAGTTGTTTGCATGGCCAGGCGTGCTTTAACCTCTGGACCGCGCCTCTTCAAGCGTTGAGTGTGGGGAACTCCAGGCACTGCCTGCAAGACGGATCCCCCGAGCCGGCAGACCTTTGGCCCTTCGCTTTCTCGGAACAAAATCCACTGCGCACCAGTTGTGATGGAAGGACCAACTGAATACTGGTTAGTACCCCACTTGCCAACTGGTGCAAATTGGATTTTGTATGATTCTGTCCATCCACAGTTTCAACAATCGTTAGAACAAGTTTAGTTCATCCATGCAGCGGTTCGCAGGCTTGGACATCAAACACGTCTCCCTCAACTCTCGCCTCCGGTTCGCCATCACCTCGCGGCCTCGTTGTGAAAAATGCTAAATGCAAAGAGACAAGACTGCAAACTGAGGCAGCCACGTGTTCGGCAACCTGCCATGGACCCAAACCACTGTGTGTGCGTGTTGGTGTGTTTCTTTCTTTCTTTCTTTCTTTCTTTCTTCCTTTCTTCCTTTCTTTCTTTCTTTCTTCCTTTCTTTGTTTTCTTTGTTTGTTTCTTTCCTTCTTTGTTTTCTTTGATTGTTTCTTTCTTTCTTTCTTTCTTTTCTTTGTTTGTTTGTTTATTTGTTTGATTCGTGTTTGTGAGCACCCTTTTCGGCTGGGGCAAAGGGAAGCCAGAAGGAATACAGTCATTTGTTGGGGATTGCATCGGTGTCCACCCCCCAGCATGACTGACCTTGTGGCTTCCCTCGAGCAAGCCATAGCAGCCTAATGAGCAAACTCTCGAAATAGAGAGACCCGTAGGTCGTTTATCCCAGTGATCAGGGACATGGAGCAAATGATTGCGCTCAGCCGCGCGCGCAGTACCTGATGAAAATCGGGTGCCCCCTTGCAGGCGGGAGAGTTCTCTGAGATTAAGTACTTTGGCAAGGGCTGGCCTCCTTACGATGCAAGGACTGCCCCCTCCTTCTGAAACAATTGCACGCAATAAACAACCGCCCCACACCAAACCGCCTGACGCCGAACCCCACTCTACCCACCCCCAACCCCTGGGCCCACCCCGCACATCCAGCCTACCCAACCCCCCCAACCCCCCACTCCGTAAGCATGGCCCGGGCGTGCGCGTGGAGATGCGGCTGCTCCGCAGCTTCGATGGCCCGCGACAGCCCGAAGTCGCAGATCTTAACGGAGCAATCCTAGCCCCAAATCGTGAAATAGGGGGGTAGGGTGGGGTAGGGTGGGGTAGAGTGGGGTAGGGTGGGGTAGGGTGGGGTAGAGTGGGGTAGGGTGGGGTAGGGTAGGGTGGGGTAGGGTGGGTAGGTTTAAAGGGCAGGTATAGGTGTAAGCCCAGAAGTTTGGGGAAAAATCAGCCACCCCAAAAGGTTTACAGCTGGATTACAGTACATGGCACAAATCCCCAATGCGGGTTTAGTCATTCCATGTCTTTGCCTTTACTTACCCAAGCAAGGGGACTTGGGCCATCTATTTTCAACCTGGTCATCTAACTTCTACACAAAAGTGATTCGGTGGATGGCACAAGACCCAGTAGATGTGGGTAATCGGAATGACTCAAACGCCGGGCAATGTTCCAGCTGTTCTGTCCCCCTCCTTTCTGAAAACTCACCCAACACATGGCCATGATGGCCACTGCAACTCCCCTTTTAGAGTGCGTCCTGACCGTGGCTTCCATGGAACTCAATAGGAACCCGTGACCATCCATAGCAACCCACGCAAGTAAAGAGCTTTTCTTTCACCATGGGGCATATGATCCTCATCGAAATTGAGAACCCTGTCCATGAAACATGCCATAGGAGAGGCCACTCAAGGGGGCCTGTCTAATTGGATCTGCCGATCTTTGGAACCATGCGGCAAAGGCCCAATACGCTTTCTCACCCAGTTGGGAAGAAGCACCTTGAGGAACTCGCTGTTAATTTGAAAGTTGTCCAGTCAGCTTGCACAACTTGGTGGGGAGGGTGCCCAAGTTCGCCGAGGGGGGCATAGCCAATTCCTGGAAACCACTGAAGGATCCGTTTCCGCGTGTCCTGGTTGACCAGGCAGTTTGCAGGCTTCAAGTCGCGATGGTAGATTCCAGCCTTGGATGTTCCAAGCCTTGCACCTAGTTTGAGCCTATGGGATTGAAGCCTGACGTTGCCAGTGACATGTTCCATCTCATCTTCATGCTGCAAGATCGGAGCTTCAGACAGTTTGCGGCAGGTTTCGACATGCACAGCGCCAAGCATCGACTGGAGGCATGGGGCAGGTTGACTACCGTACTCAGCTCCGGGCTGAGTGCAGGTACCTGAGCCCCACCAGGAGGTTGTACAGAAGGGTGTTGATGTGCAACGGTGTCAGCGTCACGTCCTCCCAGCGCGTGCTGGAGAGCCAAGCGCTCACACAAAGCACATGGACCCCAGGAGTGCAATTCAGTTGCTTCACTCATGTGAAAATGGCATGCTTGTCACCCGTCCGTTCGACAAAGCTTCTTCAGGTCAGAGTCGCAAATTTCCATGACCATGTACAGCTCATCAAACCTGCCACGCAACCAGTTTCTCGCACGGCACCCAAAAGCCAAAAGTCTCGCTGGGCTGACGTGTGGATGTTGCTCGGCGCAACCTTGGTGACAAGCACCCTCATCTCATACCCGCTTCTCGCACCAGTTTGGCTTACTGTCGCCTCTCGCAGTGGCAAACTTCCGTGGATGGCCACAAGACGTAAGGAGCGAACAATGTCATAAACCTGCACCTGGACAGGGACGCGGCAAATCCGCGCAGTGGCATGCACATGTTGTAGGGGTCAGCACAAGTCACAAGTCTCAGGGGATGACAATGTTCTCATGCTCGAGCTTGGAGAGGATTGCAATTTCGCGGAGGATGCGCCTGGACTTGACAACGGAGATGGCATCAGTTGGTGCTCCTTTAAACCACTTCATGACTTCAATGTTCAATCATTATTCCAACCTTGCAAGCGCACGGAAAACTAAGGAGCCAGCTTGCAGTCAATGAGATCCTCGAACATGTGGGCGATCCT
Source organism: Effrenium voratum (assembly GCA_963377175.1). NCBI lineage: Eukaryota > Dinophyceae > Suessiales > Symbiodiniaceae > Effrenium > Effrenium voratum. The sequence goes on from CAUJNA010003875.1 coordinate 17,097, forward strand.
TCGCATGAACATTTGGCTGGGCGCAGCAATCCCCACCCCTAAACAGGACTTGGCGCACACGATTCTCCGTTACCCTTTGACCATCTTTGACCCAAACAGGAAACAATGGGACATGTCAATGTAAACAAACATGTGCCCGCACAAAGTGCACGTCCTCTATGTGATTAGGAGATGCCAATGTGAGGGCGTTTGATTACCGGCCTCTTGATAGCCACCAGCCGCTTCTTATCGGTGTCAAAAGCCTGGCCAAGGAAAATGCCGACGCCGAACACATACCCTTACATTGTACGCATACTCGGTATATTCCGAGTAGGCTTGGCAAGGAATATATTGGTTGGGGCACAACCACAAGCACATCCCTCTTTCCCTCGAGCCAAACCAGTGCCTCACACACGCTTCCATAGGAGCCTGTCCCGATGAGTTGCTTCACCTGGCCCGAAACCAGCAGCGCCGATGCACTGCCACACTGCCAGCGCGGAGTCTGCGCCTCGTAGTTGGTGGGTATCTTCCAACGGTCTCCAGGGCCCTTGGGAATGCTTGGGCCTGATGGCCTTGGAACGGGAAGACATTTTGGAAATGACCTGCTTGCTTCTGGCGCTGCGTTCATCGCTTTTGGCAGGCGCGGCATCGCAAATTGCCAGCCGGGTTGACGGCCCGTTGAAGCTCCCAGGAGTTCGATCACGCATGCTTGACTCAATGAAACGCTGGGTGAGAAGCCCACTTTGCCTAAAGCACCGCCAAAGACGATGATTCAAGCGCTTCTGGCTGCAGCAGTCGCATCCACACGTGCCAGGAGGTGCTCCCATGGGCTCGGCAGTTGGCGTCATGCAAAGCTGGCAGAGCTGATGAGACACACGAAGTTGAACAGACTCCAGCTCAATCGGGTTTTCCTCAGAGCTCAAGTCTTGGGCCACGGACCAGGTAAAGTCAGTGCCGGGTGGTATGGAAGTCGCGTGGTACCAGGCAGCCGTGTCTATGACGAGTTGGTCTCCCGGTCGGCAGCACACCTCCAAGCGCTCGCAGGGCAGAAAGGGGGCATCCCAGTCATTGCTCGGCCGCAACTTCCAGATCTTCTCCCCCGAGACCTGGCTGCGGGGCGTTGTTTTTGACGCCCTGGATAATTTAAAACCCGCCATCCCGCTTTTCTCTCGGGCGAACCAACGATTGTGCGCCCATTTTTCCGCCCAGGAAGATATGTGCCCGGACTTTTGGAGGGTCGCCCGATTCTTGCGCTCGGACCCCTCCTGGGTGTGCATGGTGATGACCCCGGGCCGCAGCTGGTCCCGGTGTTCCGGCTTCCCGGCCAAACTGTCCGCAGAAGGGTTGGACCCGAAGAAGGACCACACCGTCCCCGTGGAGTGCCATAAAAGTCCCAAGGGATGCGCCAAGACCTGAGGGCCTGTGACAGGCTTGTGGCAGAACACACACACAAACAAACAACACACAAACGATACGCAACATAATGCAAACACACCAAACACACAGACACAGACGCAGACACAGACACAGACACAGACCCAGACACAGACACAGACACAGACACAGACAAAGACCCAGACACAGACCCAGACACACACACACACAGACACAGACACAGACACAGGCCCAGACACAGACACAGACACAGACACAGACCCAGACACAGACACAGACCCAGACACAAACACAACAGACACACACACACAGACACACACACACACACAGACACACACACACAGACAGACACACACACACACACAAACACACACACACACACAGACACACACAGACACACACACACACACAGACACACACACAGACACAAACACAGACACAGACACAGACACAGACACACACACAGACACAGAGACAGACACACAGACACACACACACAGACACACAGACACACAGACACACAGACACAGACACAGAGACACACACAGACACACAGAGACACACAGACACACACACAGACACACACACACACAGACACACACACACACACAGACACACACACAGACACACACACACACACAGACACACACACACACAGACACACACACGCAGACACACACACACAGACACAAACACACAGACACACACACACAGACACACACACAGACACACACACACACACAGACACACACACAGACACACACACACACAGACACACACACAGACACACACACAGACACACACACACACAGACACACACACACACAGACACACACACGCAGACACACACACACAGACACACACACACACAGACACACACACAGAGACACACACAGACACACACAGGCACGCACCCCCACACACACACACCAACAACACGCGCAAACAGCGCACACACATACAACAAAGACAAGAGAGATACACACGAATAGTTGGTATAGGGACTCAAAGTTGCGCGGGGCGCTGTTGCAAGGTGCTGTTGCAAGGTGCTTTTGCATGCTGCTGCAGGCTGAGGCTCAAGAGCTGCGCAGGGTGCTGTTGCAAGGTGCTGTTGCAAGGTGCTGCTGCGGCAGGCGGAGACTCAAGAGTTGCGCAGGGTGCTGTTGCAAGGTGCTGTTGCAAGGCGCTGTTGCAAGGTGCTGTTGCAAGGCGCTGTTGCAAGGTGCTGTTGCAAGGTGAGATGCAGAGTTGCGCAAGGCGCTGTTGCAAGGTGCTGCTGCTGCAAGACTCAAGAGTTGCGCAGGGTACTGTTGCAAGGTGCTGCTGCAAGGTGCTGTTGCAAGGTGCTGTTGCCAGGCAAATGGTGCTGCTGCTGCTTCAAGGGAATTCTGCAGGCCGCTGCGGGACACCGAGACTCAGACTTGCACCGGGCGCTGCTGCAGGGTGCTGCAACAGGCCGAGGCTCAGTCGCGCAGCTGCTGCGGAGCCGTAAGTCTTCCCGCAGTCTTCCCGGAGCGCTTTCTTCCGGCTACCATTGTGCGTTGGCGAAGCCATTTGAGAGGCGGCGCGTTAAGCAAATCCACTAAATCATCGGCTATGGTATGTGTCTTTAGTTCGTTGGCTGACACCACTCTCTTGCTATCTGGGGTCTATGCTGGTATATTTTTGTTGCGGGGGGGGGGGTTACATATATATATATATGTAGACATATATACATATATGTAAATATATATATATATATACGTATATATACATACATCATCATTAGATATACATATCCATATACGGGCTGCGGAATATGCCCCAACCTCTCCTACAACTTCCTGCAAGCAGTCCATGAAGGCGCTACCCAGCCCACCCTGCAGCACGAAGCTACTGTACCACTGGCCGCCGGCGCCTGCAGGGTGTATGTGTTTGAGGACAACCTTTCCAGAGTTGCCTCAAAGCGAAAAGAAACCAGGAGGACCAATGATGTGGGGTACCTAGTTTCACACATACCCTGCACCTTGCATGGCCTCGCAGGCGTTCTGCAAGGATCCGCTAGGGCTCTCAGAGGTCCAACAGGCCCCAAGGCTGCTGCCAAGGATGAAATGCAAAAGCTTCTTCTTCGCCTCTGCTGGAACGACGTGGTGATGCCGGATATGCAGAAGCCGCCATCGTTCCACGAAGTCCACGCATTGCGCGCTAGATACTTCGCCGAATCGGAATGAGGGAATGGTCGTGACAGCGCTCATTGCCGGCTACATCCTTCGCCTCTCAGACTCCGGATATGCCATGGCACTTTCACATCCTTCACCGGGCCATACCCTTAAGCATCTGAACGGCTGGGCTCAAGCGCATGCGCTTAATCAACCGCTGCGCGCTGAACATTTCAAAAACGCAACCGGCCCTTGGGCGCAGACTTATCTTCTGCCTGCGCTGGAGGCCAGATTGCTACAGTACATAACATGATCAGATATCGAATTGGAGCCTTCTTGTCGTGGGCATCGCTGAAGGACACATGCCTCGCTGGCAAGGAATCAAAAAATACGTCAGACATGACAGAAATAGCTGGCCAGCACGGATGTCACCCTAAGAAGATGAGGGAGGTGCTTCTTTTCTCTCTCCCTCTCTCGTGCTATGCCAAAGGGCCCAAGGGCATGTCTTGAAACCTGTGCCTTGCGGACTCCTTGATGCTAGCCAAGCATGTCTACGGGCAAGCTGAGGTCCCAAGCCGCTTTCCTTCCTTCTCCGCCATGGTCTATTTCTTCGCTTGACCTGATCGGCGCTCCCATGGTACAGCTGCTTCGCTCCCAGAATGAGATGGAGCCTTTCTGAGAGCCGCACGTGCACGGCGCGACTTGTTCACGCCCAGGTAAACCAAGCTGCAAAACAACTAAGTGTGCATCACTCGAGCCATAAATGCGGCAAAATCCGTTTTGGTTTTCCTTTTGTTCAGTGCCAGCCGCTGCCTTCCAACGCGTCCATGTGTGAGCTGCATTTTTGCCTATTTTACCGACTGGTTTGAACAAGGGAAGGTGTTGGTAGAACTCTTCCACTTGCCTGACTGAAGCGATGCAACCGCACCGTTTGGGTGACGGCAGCCTCTGGACAATCTATGAACAAGGTCCGGCGAGCAGCCTGAGGTTGCGCGACGTATAAGTCGCAAACCAAAGGGAGGCAAACATACAAAGATACACCTGTCGTAGATGAGCTGCTTTTACCACCAAACCAGCTTGTCCAATTCATGCACGCCTCCTAGCTCCTAGCCGAGCCGATCTGAAAACTCAGTTGAAGGTTCGTGGCCCTCTGCAGTCTTCAAAGTCTGCATCCCAGCCGGTACCTCAAAGCTCGCAAGGCAAAGCTCTAGCGCTTGCCCGCGAAACCCGCAAATGGAAGGCAAGAAGTTTCAACGCAGCTTTTGAGTGTCCTAGGGAGAAAGCACTGCAAACCTGGTAATGTGTAGGCTGTCCAGCGAGTGATGGGTGGACGTTGGTTTAGGGCGGGTGATTGAGGTTTGTTGCAGCGGGGACAGGCCATGGCTGGTTAAGCTAAGCACCTTGGGCTCACCCTGTGTGCGGCAATGTTACCCCTGTCTGTGCCTGATATCGGGTTTACTTAGAGGTATGGCACGAAGAAACTTAGAGTTGGCTTCGAAATCGGTGCTGCGCTTTTGCCGCGTGCACTGGCCTAATGCCGGGTCCACGCTGTGCTTGCGGTTTGCTATCCACGCCGTCCAGGTGTGGGGTGCAATTTGTTTGTGTCGGCTGGTGCTGCAAAGGGTTGGTTCAGGGTTGGCGTAGGGCGAGTTGGTAGGTTAAGGTCATCTTTTAGAGGGCAGACGGCAAGCCACAAGCCGCATTGCCATGACCACATGGCAAGCAGCCACAATGCCCACCAAGACAAACATCACCGCAAAGAAAAAGAAACGTGGCACTCCAACTGATGATTTGGTACACCTCAATGCGCCACCTCGCTTAGGGAGGTAAGCCTGATGCCAACATCCCAAACTCTAAGTGGAGCTCAGGAATGCGGGCAAATGTCACGCCAGGCCTGTATCCATGTAAGGGATCATGGGTGGCCGTCGCACGTCACCGACCTGAAGAGGCGCGCAACTGGGCAACCGGAGCACTGCACACATTGCTTCTCATTGCCCTGAGGCGTCAGCATCAAAGTTGGCCAGGCTGTCTGGCCGCTTGATATTTGGGCAGTACCTGGGCCACGGGTGACTGCATCAGGACCCACTGCATAAGGACCCCCAGAGACAAATGGCTACTGCGACGAAGGGCCTAGTGTTTGCTATGGGACGTCGCTCTCAACTGCATTCAACTGCCAAAACGGCAGTTGAAGCATCAAACGCCTTGTGCCAGTTGCGTTGAGCAGCTTTGAGCGCAGTCTCCAGTCTGTTTCTCGAAGCATGTGGCCGCCTGGCACCCTGCGCCCTTCACCCCTTGAGGTGGCTGCGGGGCTTGCATTGTCCTCGCATCGAAGTCCGGCCAGTCAAAGTCAGCGTACCAGTCGTGCGCCTGGCGATGAAAAGGGGTGGGGAGAACTTCGGTCATTCCAGTCGCACCCAGGCGGTTTGACGCTTCCCTCAAACAAATGCAACGCAGTTCGAAGGAGTACCCAGGCCTCCAAGCTCGCGATCCCGTTCTTCCGCATGGGCAGGCGCTCAGATGGTTCCTCCAAGCAGCCCGCAAGCGAAACGTGGACCCCCGGAAGGCAATGCAAATGTCTGAGCCCCAAGGCGGCGGTTGCCGTTTTATGAGACGAACTGGGGACCGCCCTCCCTTGAGGAACCCCTTGCTGCCCGCGAATGGAAGAACATGCCCCGAATTCGGATTTGCCCCCGAGCGATGGAATTGCACACGGCCACAACCTTTCAGCAAAACCACATAGGGCCTAGGGACAAATCCAGCCTGGTGACAGGGCACCATGCTCGGTTTATCAAAGGTGGCCTGCCCAGTGCCAGTCCTCCTGGCAAAGAGCGTGAACCACGTCCACCCATGGCCCGGTCGGACTCTTTGGAAAGGCCACGGCCTTCGGACAGGGCACAGACCGCATCCCACGAGCCACTCCTCCAGACTCCAGAACATACCCTCCGGACGAACAGGGAAGCTTCCAGGGCCCCTTTGGAAGACTTGGTTCCATGTACAAAGGCCTTGTGGAGCTTACATGTGAGTCTGAGAGGGCGTATATTTCGACTCCATCAAGATAGAAACACTAGCAAAACCATCAACCCCCTCCACCCAAGTCCACCTTCCAATCAACCCGATGGACAGAAATGCTGGCGGGAGATCCCATCAGCTTGGGAGGTTGCCTTTCGTTCTCTTCTGGCACCTTTCAATCCATACCATCTTCTTCCCCAAGCGGAGAACGGGGAACCCCCCCCTGGACACGTAGAGTCTATTTTGCAGTCAAGAACCCTAAAGCACCAATAGCCTAAATGAAGGAGATTGCAAAATAGCCCCTACGTGTCCAACATACGGGAACCCCCCTCGACCCCCCCGAAAATGGTTTTTCTTCGAATGCCCTTATTGCACACCCTCTGGGCAGCTTGTTGATTTGACCCTGGCCTGCCTGAATGCCAGCCTTGATGCGGTTGAAGACCTGCATGGGCTCGGTCGCCGTAAAGGGCCTGCCATCCACTCTTCCACCCCCGCCCCCCTTTGAACAACAAGGATCTTGAAGATGTCACCTCATGTCCGTAGGGTTCCGCGGGCCGGCGGCAACAGAACAAATTAGGGGCACTGCCTAATTTCCATCCAGGCTCTGGTTTCCCCTATTGGAAGAACAGAATCTCGCAACAAGAGACCCATCTGCCAAGAAGGCGGAAAGAATGTCTGAGGTTGCCACGAATCGCCCGCCATGAGCTCAAAAGTTAGCACCTGATTTTCGCGAGAACATCGAATCGCACACGCCGAAGCAATAGGCTGAGATTCCCGGCTCCAAGGGACCACCAATCAACCTGGACGCGCAATCGGTTTGGACTTTTTTGAAGCTGGCATGCTTCAGCTCTTGCGTTTCTCCTCATAAAGCCTCACGCCATGATCCCTGTGAATTCAGCCGATCTTTGGACCTTTTTAACGGGTGGAGAATGCTGGTGTTTTCAACCTCTGAGCTCAAGTCCGCGATGGTGTGCCCCATGTGAAGCACCTCCCCAGAAACAAGGCCAAACATTATCCACACAGCGAGGTGCTGCCGTGTGCTCTGGGCCCCCTGCCATCTCCGGAGCAAAGTACTCTGGCGTGCCACAGGTCGTGTAGGCATGGCCTTATGATGTGTATCGCGTGTTGGGCGCGGTTGGACCTGCACGGCCCAAGGGGATGATTCGGAAGATGCCACTGAGCCCGCAACCGATGACGAACTTGGCTAGGCCAAAGTCCGTCACCTCCAAATATTTGGTTGGGGTGCGAGCTTTGGTGAGGTCGGCAGACTGCTGACTGGCGGCCTTGCAGTAGCCCTTTGAATCAAGCAACAGGTTTTCTGGCTTCCTTGGCAAAACGCATCATCTCGCGCGGGGCAACGTTGCACGGTGCGGTCATGTGCGTGTGCTCTTCAAATATCCGGCACGCTCTTTCATCCAAAGTGCATGTCTCGGTAAATGATGTGGCGCTGGTGCAGATGCTGGAATGCGCGAATTACAGCGGCAACCTGAGTTCGGATGCAAATTGGCCGCCCATCTTCTCAGCGTTGCTGGGCACCCCGCGTAGAATCGAGAATGCACATTTGAGCCGTGCAAGTTATTCCTCTGGTAAACCTCAATCGCTCCCACGCACTGTGTTTTGTGGCAACAATTGATGCAAGGACCCTCACCATCGCTACGAGTTGGAGGGCTGATCAGGATTCCTCATCATCATCCCACCCCCTCAAGAAAATCACTTAAAACTGTTGTTTCAGGGCCATGCTAAAACCCCTCCCTAAAAAAACAAGCGGCGTGGGGTCCCGTCCCCCCCCCCCCCGAGGAAAAAACACAAAAAAACAACGGACAGACACAGCCTTTAACCCCAAGCCGCGTAAAGCTTCGACCAGGGCCCGTGCCGTGAACAAGTCACCTCCCAGAGCCGGCCTCAGCCAGAGGCGATGCGTGGGGCAACACCAGAGACAGGCCCGCCCCCAACCCAGGAAAGGTCCTCGAAGGCATTCCGACCGAAGGTCTGCAAATTTGTGCGGGGTAGTCTGTGTTTGTTTTGTGGCGGGGGGAAGTTGACCTGGCCCTCTCTGAGCCACGGAATATGTTGACCGAATGTCCTTTGGACATTTCGCCTGGCTGGCTGGTTCTCTGAGCCGTGGACTCCAGAAGGAAGTGGAGCCGCTGCGGTTCTGGCACATTGGACTCACAGGCTATGGGCTTGCTTTTGCAGGGGAGCCGTTGACTTTTGAAGGGGGTGTGCTTTCAAACACACCCGATTCTGCCTCCTTCCACACACTACTTAGGGGGTGGGGATACCGTTTCTGAAAATGCGGGCAAGGTTCCGTTAAAAGTCGCTGCCAGCCGGATTATGAAGGGACTTTGGGTCATCCGCAGCACGTTCTTCTCGTTGATCACGCTTTGCTCTTGCCTCGGCTGCATGCGCATCCCTCGACACTTTGCATGCACATCCTCAAAAGGCCGCCGCTGTCTCTGCACGATGTATCCTTGGAACTTGGGGTCGCAAGGGGCAACAAACAGAGTTCCATTTGGATTATCCCAAGGTGGACTTAAACCCAGAGAAGGTGGAGTTCTGCAAAGAGGTAACCGTGGCAACCCCTGGGTTTAAGCCCTCCTTGGCGTGAAAACAGCAAAAGGATGCACTCAACAGCCACGGGCCTTTGGACAACGTCTTCAGTGCAAAAATGTTGTTGGTCAACGTGCACCTGCGTCGAGCTTCGGCGCCCAGCGCCCAATTGGTGGCTCTCACACCAAACGGTCCTCCCACTAACCCACCCACACACCAGCAAGGGTTCTCGCACAGCGGTTTTGATCGAAGGCGTCGGGCCTGCGAAGAGTCACCGTGCCAAAGCCGCCGCAGCCTCGAAGCTGCGATCGCAGAACCCAACGAGCAGTTGGGAGCTGAGGTCTGCACCAATGAGGCCGATCTGCTTCAGCGCTCTGAGCTCGTACTTGACCAGGGCTTTGGGACCTGGCAAACAGCGAGGTAGACATAAAGATGTGCGATGCGCATATCAAGCCGCTCTGTGCGAACTGTCAAGTGTTCTGAGACACAGGCTGAGGCCATGCCACATCTCGTCCTTCTCCCTGCAGCAAACACATCTTTTAGTGCGTGGACCGCCCACGAGAAACTGAGTCTCCCGCACAACGCTGAGGAAATGCTCGCCTGAGTTTGTAGAGTTGCTCAAGCTTTTCCCACATGAAGCCCTTTATACGACCTTTTCAACAAACGCGGCACTCAGCTTTGCTTGCATTCCGCACTGAGGGAAACGCTGCTCCAACTTCCCACGTCTGGGGCCTGACTGAGGCCGTGACGATCCAATGCCAGCACTCGGACCTGGCGTTACATCAGGCATGACGGCTTGAGCATGCCCTCACCTTTGCATGGCTGCAGGCAATGGAATGTGTGCAATCAGAACAACACAGAACCAACCCAAGTCTAACGCACGCGGCTCATCCCCACCCTCAACTCGAAATCATGCGGCTCCGCCGTCTGAAACACATCATTTTATCCATTCTCTCACACCCTGGGACTTGTTGAAATGTTGGGCCGCAGTTGTTCCATCTACCCGACTTTGCCCAAGGGAACTATGGGCTGTGCTGAACCTGAACACCGCATGCCCGGGACCGGTTTGTCGCCCACCTTGGGACTGGTCGCCATGATGGTCGCGGCCCGTGGCTCGTCCTTGACTTCCAGGATGGCGCTCGCTAGGCGTCATGGAAAGTACCAGTCATGCACCGGAAGTCAAAGCCATCCAAGAAACGAGGAAGTCACCATGTACAACAAGTAAGTAGCCATATGAAAGAGTTAAAAGCCTCTCTGAATTGCATCTCTTTCCCCCGCGACGGCTATGGGGTCCAAGGCAATCGGGTTCGGGGCAACGCTGGGCAGGTTCCTGGAGGGTTCCGAGCCGGAGTTCCGGCGCTACTCACTTCAGGCCAATCCCTGACCCATGGAAGGCTGTGACAGGACCCTCCTTGCGGCAGCGAAAAAAAAAGGTCTATCATCATCCAAAGATGTGGAAAGCGCTCAACCTGTCGGGGCCGTGACTAATGGGCAAAACCCTTCAATCGACAAATTGACAAGACTGGCTGCCTCCGGAACGAATCAAACGGTACTTGGAAAGGAACCGGAACTGGTGAAGTGTGCCCTTTGATCGTCGGGTTGCACACCCCGTGTTTGCCGCAAGAAACGGCCAAATGAAACGTTTGGCATTGCACGAGTGGTGGGGGGGCAGTCAACTGACCGAGAGCCCCGCGTTCAACAGCGCACGCTCGCCGAAGAAGTTGCCCTGAGTCTCGGGGACTTCAAATGACACTCGCGCACCGTCAGCTCCGGGGACAGCTCAGACCAAAGTGAAAGCCTTCACCTTCACCACCAGCAGCAGCATCAGCAACAGCGAGGGTTAACGACTGCAACACCATGATCTTCAACAAAAGAATACGGTGCTGCAAACCAAGCGGTTCTGGAATATGATGTAATACCGGTATGTCTCAGATGCTGCGATCTTGATCGCCTGTAAAGCCGACCATGGCAGGCCTACCGAAAGGGAAAGTAAGCTCCACAGAAAATGGGCGGTGCCCCCAAAGCAAGATACAAAACAAAACGCGCCCTGTCACGCCATCAGCTGAACCTTCCAGTTGGAATGCAAAGTGCCCAAGGCAGCCGGGAAACGCTGCGGAGTCGTGCGCAGGCAAGGGACTTGAGAAGCGCCGGAAAAGTGTAAAGTGTCTGACAAAGCAAGGCCCCAAGCCATCAACTGCCCCAACCCGTTGCAGTTCACAGAGTCTGAAATCAAGAAAGGAAACCAAGGGCCAAGATCGGGGCTTATAGGAAACAAGCAAGGCCTCGACGGCGTTTGTTTTTTGCGCAACATCCTTCACTGCAACTCAAGGTGAAGCTTACGAGGCACCGGCTGGCAAAAGCTGAGTGACCTCCTCTCCATCCACGAGAACAGAGACCTTCACAGTCCGTAGTAGAAGACCAGTACGACTAGGGAAAGCACTACCATGTGGCACATGGAGGTGGGTTGTTCAACAACTCAGGTGGTGTCGCAAAGACCGGCAGGCCCTTCTCACGCTGAGTGGACCAAACCGACCGCTTGGTGGCAGGGTGGATTTGGGGGGGGGGGTGCATATTCGAGAGACACCCGCTCTCGGACTCCCGCCTCGCCATCGTAGAGGATGTAGAAGGTATATCCTTCCTCTCCCTGCCTTGCAGCTAACCGCATCAGTCATGGAAGCGCTTGCTCGGGACTGGGTTTGTGCCCACAAGGAAGAACTCCAAAATCCAACCTGCTGGGTGTTCCTTTGGTGTCCGTTTGAGGTTTGAGCTCACACCGTTCTCCTTGAAGCTACCCCAAAAAGGAACCCTCGAGAAAGATGCTTGGCCCTTGGCCCAGTTGGCTCAAAGCACTGCCCGAGGAAGCCACTGGATGATGGTCTCACCCTCGTAGAATGTCATCCTCGGGACTGGCGGCGCTGCCGGAGCCATGGGAAGCTCGGAGCTAACCCACGTCTCCAAGTGGCGCTGCTGGTCCGAGCAAATCCATCCACTCCAATGTTTTAAACATCCGAGGCGCACAGCGGTGACTAAGGCTTCGAACCTTCTGGGGGCCGAGCTCAACCAGATGGTTGGCCAACAATTCCTGGCGATCTGAATGCCAGGGCTGGCCCGAAATCTCTGAGCCCGAAGAACATGCGCCTTGTCAGATGCCCCCAGGTGCTGCAGAATTTCCACCTGGCTGAGCCTTGATCAAAAGGCATCGAAGGAGAACAACCATGCAGGCGCCCAAATCAAGAAACTGGTTAGGGGTTGGGGACAGCAAAACAGCGGGCTCAAGCACCAACATCCAGCACAAGCAAATTCCGGCACTCTGAGAGGTCAGCAGCGCGGCAAAACCTCCACAGCTATGAGAAAGCGGCCATACATGATTGCGCACGTGATTGCCCAAGGTCATGCGGTAATCTTTCCAACAGCACTGCCCCCCTTCCTACTGTTTCAGCCCTACCCCATTCAGTTTGAACCTCAATTGTAATCTGGCATCTCCTCTCCGAGGCCCGTTTCCCAAAGCAAGCTTTCGCAAGTGAATCCCCGGCCTTCCAGCTTCTTCTTCAGTGGCGCCTGCATGGCCATCCGCAAATCCTGGCGGAGATATTGGTCAGGACAGGCCCCCAAGAAGGGTGGCATGTATTTCGGGGGTGTCGTTATGTGTTTCTGTGGCAATGTGTTTTAGCCACTTGCCACGTTTCTCAGTTCAAGTGGGCCATAGCCCCCTGGTTCCGAGCCACTCGCGAACCCCCAACCAATAAAACCGCGTCTCCCGGTCGGCTCCTGCCGCGGCACAGCGAAGAGGGTCGCCTGCGTCAGGGACCTCACCGTCGCCGCTCGCGGGGCCTTAGCCGAGGCGCTTCCCATTCTTTGGTGAATACTGGGGGTACCGGGGTACCCTCTTTGGGGGGCCCCTGACCACTTTAGGACAGCTGGAAAACACTTGGGGTGAAGCCACCCCAGCCATACGTTGTTTCACTCATACCCGCAAAGAGGAAATGAATGCGTGCAAGGGGCTTTGTTTGGAGGCAAGCCCTTTGCGAAAGGGAGGCAGGGGATGTCGGGTTCCGGGATTCCAAGGAGATGCCTCCCATCTGAGAGCATGGGGATGCAAGCCGCATCAAAGTGGGACAGGTGCCAATTCCAAAGTGAGGCGACAACAAAAACGGCAATGCCCTCTGTCTAACAAGCATAGAAGTTCACAGAGAACCTTTTTGAGATGGTCGTCTCCAAAACCTCCAGCCCACTTGAATGGTTGACAAAAGGGAGCTACTTCCAGGGAAACCGTGCAACGGACATCAACATTCACACCATCCATCCAAAACCTCGCGTCACCATTTGGCTGATGTTTCTGAGGCCTGAGGCCCGGTAGAGCAACGCCAGCTCCCCGAAGGAGTTGCCGGGATACACGTCCAGCACCTGGCTGAATATGCTGCTATGCATCTCACTTTGCGATCCTTCCTCCCACTAACATGACATCTGGGGGGCAACCTTGGAGATCAACTTCCTCTTGAAGCGGCCTCTGCCAATGTGGGAAGGATAGAGGGCTCGTGTGCGCCACCAATCTCAAAGTCACACCTTCTGGCACTGGGCCCAAGTCTGATTTACCCACCGGAGGACCGGCACCGACCTTCTCACCATCCTTGATGACTTCCAGGTGGCCGTCAAAAACGATGTAGAAGTTGTCTGCCTGACAGGGCCAACTTCCCAAAGATGCGTCCCAACTGATTGAACATGTTCCACATACTGAACATACACATATCCCGAAAGAAAGCAGTTAATTAATTGGCCTTGGCTTTTGCGGGAATCTTGAGTTGTCCCCCCACGCCCGGACAGACGGGCAAAAGGGCCCAAATATGCTGGGGCCTTGATGGATCCCTGCTGGATCACCTCCTGACCAGGCTCCACTGTGAGCCGCCACGCGTTTGCCGCAATGTTGTCCAGGTCTTCCGTGGAGAGGCACTGGACCAATGGCCCTAACTTGTTGTTGGCGCTCAGCGCCGTCCTTCCAACGGGACACAGACCTCGCAAAAAATGTTGTTTGACTGGTACAATGCGCAAATTAGGGAAATCGAACAATTGCCAAAAGGTGAAACAGTTCACCTAAGCCTTGTGATACATGAGAGTGGATGTTCCTGCCTTCCTCGATCGTCATTCTAGTCAAGGGACTTGCTGCCGGAAGGCATGGAAAACAGAACCAAACATGGCATTCCAGGGTCAGTGCGCTCCCTCAATTGCATTTCTTAAACGCGGGGATGCAAAGGGCAAGCATGTCAGATTTTACTACAAGCTGACCCACCTGGACATGAGCTTTAATTGAAGACCCCTTCGTTGAATCAGAAGTACATGGGGTGGGTTGATGTGGCCACAAAAACCTTGTCCAGCCCTTAGTCATCACCTTGCCCCCACACGCTCACAAAGCACCAGCCCGCCTCCCAAGCGATCAAAGCACCCCAAGACAAATGCCCAATCTTCCTCTCCTGACCTTTGGATAAGCCAAGCCTTAGACATGAGCTCCGTTTCGCGGGTTCAGAAACAAATTTTCAGCCAGCTCCTGATCAACTCCGCCTCCTGGCCGGTCTTTCGTTTCAGGCTCTCGTTCACCATGGCGTCGTAGTCGTCCGCTGTCCGCACCGCCTCTCGCTTCCGGATGGAGCTCTTCAGGCCCAAGGCCTGCGGCCGCCGAAATCCATGCGCTTCCCCCTAAACAACGCTTGTGGCTGCGCCGGTTTGGGAGGGAACCGTGCTTGCTTTTTGTTCCTCTCTTTCCGGGTGGCTTCTGGGACACCACTGGTTTTGGGATGTCCCCGGTTGAAAGACAAACCCAAATTCAATCAAACCGCCGTCGAAAACATGGCCCGTTTGCGGGACCCTGGCTTCCGCAGCACCGCACAGGGGGCCGCACGAGAGACAAGCTTCAATTGAGTCATCAGATCCGAGCATTCAACTCTGTCGGCCTGTTGCTGCGCACCTTATTCTAGAAAAGTGGGAACCAACAGAACAGGACAAATCGCTTGTTTCGTCCCCGAAACCGCACCTGACTCCTGTGTGAGGGGGTTCTCGTTGGTTTGGACGTTGGGCAGTGCAGGACACCCCCTTTGCCCCCAAAGGTTTTTCACCATCCAACCCCAAAGGTGTTCCCCTTAAGTTTGGGGAAGCACCCGAAAATTCCCCCTTAAGCTTTTCATTTTAATGTTAGCACCCGATTTTTCATGTGACGGTCAAGAATTAAAAATGTTTTTCCTTATTCTGGTTCGCCCCCATTGTTGAGGGGGACCAGGATAACTGAAAGCTGTTTTGCCGGGGGGGGTGGAAATTCCCCAAAAAACGCAAATCAATTTTAATTTCAAAAACCATGCAATCACCCAAAATCCATGTTGACCCCATACCAAATGCCAACAAATTCACAAACATGCCCAAACAGGGGTACCCAACTGAACCACAACAATGGCATTCTTTAGGGGGACCACATTAGTTGCCCCTCCAGGAAATAAACTGTCAGTTGCCTTACTCAAAAGCATTCCTCTTTTAATTGGTGGCCCACGTCCTTAAAAGCACTCCCCTTTCAATTGGTCTTGCTGAAAAAGCATTCCCCTTTTAATAGGTTGCCCAAACACAAAACCCAAAGCCAGCTGAAACCTCTGAAATTTGAAAACCATCCCCAGCCCTGAAACTGCAAATTCTTTATTCAGCCGTGTTTAACAAGTGAAGAAAAAAACAATCAGGACAAGGGTGCCCCTCACAGACTCCACTGAACCACCACAATGGCATTCTTTAGGGGGACCACAGTAGTTGCAAGCCCCCAGCCCCCTCCAGAAAAAACTTTACTCAAAAGCATTCCCCTTTAAATTGGTGGCCCACTTACTTAAAAGCATTCCCCTTTCAATTGGTCGCCCACTTGCTTAAAAGCATTCCCCTTTCAATTGGTGGCCCACTTGCTTAAAGGCATTCCCCTTTCAATTGGTTTCTTTCTAGCTCAAGCCCTCCCTGGCTGAAAGGCACGCCCTTTGAATGGCTACTAACGGAATTAGTATTCCAAAAAGTATGCTCAGGAAGACGTGGCTGCAATACTAAAGTAGTATTCCAAAAAGTATGCTCAGGAAGAAGTGGTTGCAATACTAAACTAGTATTCCAAAAAGTATACTCAGGAAGAAGTGGTTGCAATACAAAAATAGAATTGCAAAAAGGAAGTGGCTGCAATACTAAAGTAGAATTGGGCCCTAAAATTCTCCATTGTTTGGACGTCCCCAAAGTGAGTCTACTTCTTTCCAGCGCCTCCATTGTTGAGGGGGGGGGGCCTTTATTAATCAAGTTCTATCCTTACCCCCCCCCCCCCAAACGGTTTCCCCCAGCCCTTTATAAAGCAACCCCGGTTTCGATCGGTCGATCGGCCGAGTCCAGCGATCGGCCTCGAAGGCTTCGAGGCTCAGGACCTTCAGCAGCATCTCCGAGGCCGCGACCACGGAGCTCTCGCAGGGCTGCTCCAGCAACGCGCCCTCCCCGAAGTGGGAGCCCTCGCACAGCTCGGAGACCTCTGTCGGTGTCCAGGCTACGGGGTGAAAGGGTTGGTTGTCCTGTGTTGCTGTTGGTGTTTCAGACTCTTATACAACAAGTCGCGAAAAAAAAACATACTTGGGCTTGGGCTTTATTTCGACCATGCCGTTGGAAGGGATGGGATACTTGTTGAAGATGCCTTTTACAAGGGTCCGCTTATTCTTGGGCACACCCTTGGAGGTTGCTCTCTTTTAAACCTAGGAGCCAAAAGCTAGAATTGTTGGTGAACAACCATCACCCCCTTGCCAACAGAAAGGGGCTTGCGCCTACTTTCGCCCTGCTTAAGTGGGTTTGTGATTTGCTTTTGGGTGCCCGTAGTTTGAGACATATGCGCATGGCGGATGCCTTCATATTGCAAGCCTGACAAAGGAACTCTAGAGCCTAACAAATAATCAGGTTTGGATGTGGGTATTCCGCTGGTTCACTTGCGACTTGTTTGGGCCAGCAGTACCCCAGCTTCGTCAGGCCCGGCAAGCCTATGATTTTTAGTTTGAAACCATTTGGGACGGTTGTCCACGAACCACTGTTGGGGGGAGCTTCCCAAATTCCCATCCCCGAAGCAACACACACATACAACACAAAAACGTTAACACCGTCCCTCACGAGGACGATCTCCAAGACCAACCAATAAACGTCGCCATTGACGACTGAGCGATTCTCCCCTTTCGAAAATCCAAAGATTTGCTTGTGATCCTGCCTTCACCGGAGGTGATCCATTCTCCTCCACCAGCACGTCAGCCACCCCCTTGGCGACCAAAAACATCTCCCCGCTGGCGTCCCCCTGGTGCAGGATCACCTCCCCAGAAGCCACCTGTCGAGTTTCAAAGGCCGCAGCCAGCCGCGGGTACTCCGAGGGGTGGATGGTGGCAAAGACGGGCACCTGGCACAAGGCAGGAAGCAGCCTGAAGCCCTGCAAGCCCTGAAGCTGCCAAGACGCCGCGCCAACGTCCCAAGCCCAGCCATCCAACTCCAATGGCCGGCGAGGCACGTCTTGGACGAGCTTCAAGCCCTCCTGAAACTCGAGGGTCCGTTTTTTGCAGCTCACGCTCTGGAGCAATTTCAGCAGCTGGCCATTCTTCAGCCTCCTCGGGCGCGCGGCTTTTCTCCCTTCGGGCCCTGCTTGTTTTATCTATGGACCAACTGCGGCCGGCCACAAGATCACCCCTTCCAGCTAGTCACATGACCCGCCACGCTATCATGTTCAGGAAAAAACTAAAGCCACAAGGCCCCCTGCATGACAAATCCCAACTGATTGTAGCATGGGGACTTGTTTGGGGCAAATATTTATCTTTCCTAACGCGCTTGAACAAGTTACCGTCCAAAGCCGCTTGCGCACACACACACACACCACATTGGCTTAATGAGGTTAGCTGGCAAACCATGCTTAACCCCCTCCATTATTTATTTGTTGCATGCCTTGCATAAACAGCCCGAAGCTAAAACAACCACAAAACCCAGCCGCATGTGTCACTCTTGGAACCCTCCCCCTCCCCCCGCCTCGCGTTCTCCAGGGCGCTCTCCCCAGTGGCATCCTGCTTCCTTACCGACTTCGGTGTGTGCCAAGACTCAAACTAGGGACTTTCACCCCAGGGGTCAACGCAAAATGTTTATGGATTTGGACCACCCGAACTCAAACAGGTGGTTTCCATTTTTTCTCCCAACCAAGACAAACCACAACTACGATTTTTCAACCATCGATTTAGTCAAAGGCAAAGCTGCCCACGGCTACCGACTCCGCTCAACTCGTACTTTTCGGTACCCTCGTCTTTTTGGGTGGTACCCTGTTTGAGGGTCGGGTCATGTTCTGCGTCAACAGACAGCAGCTGGAACCCGCCGGAACCCTTTACAGGGTCGAGTCCATTTTGGTACGGAATCCGGCCAAACCCAAAGGACTGTTGAAGCCACTGAGCAGCTGGACCAGTGTCGCCTTACCACCCATGTCTTGTCCCAACCCCAGGCCACAAACATAATATGTTCGGAATCCGTTTCTAATTTAGCATATTTAGTCAACCTTGAAATATGGAATAAGCGAGACCTCATATCTTTCGGGGGTTAGCCAACGAAACATTGTCGTGTCCAGCTTCTCTGCGTCGGCGTCCGCCTCGATGAGGCTCCGCACCAAGTGCTCGCAGTTGGCCTCAAGCTCGGCGACCCAACCTATTTGAGAAACGGCCAAAGCACCTGCTGTGCACGGGCAAACCCCTGCACCAGTCGCTGGTCGGTTCATGCGATTTGTTGCATTGGACGTCATTCATACCAAATGGTGCGAAGTGGATCTTGTCCATCCGCAGTCTTGGTTACACAACCTCCTTTTGGTTACCCCTTTACCTTTAACTTGGAACACACAGAAGGGCCTTGCAGATTCTTCATATTTACCCTCCCACCAACTGGCATGGAATGGCACAGACCCCCTTTTCAAGACAAACAAGTATAGTCTTTCTACGGTCTGTGCACTCCCATGGAAACGTCGGTTGGAGGGCAATGCTGACCCCATATTGATCAACCCCTGTCTATTTTATTGCGGGGGGTCCCTTGGTTTAGTGGGGAATCACTTTTGGAGGGGCCAACAACCACCCCTATTATGGGGTCAACAGTGATCCCTGGCAAAATGTGCGATCCCTAAACTTGTTGATTCGCCAACACCCCGTAATCAACTGGGGTTGATTCATATGGCTGTGGGTCAAAATCCTGTACCCCTGGTGAACATCAAAATAGGTGGCAAATGGATGTTCATCCACCCCAAAATGGCTCGCCATAGGAACCCATGGCCATATGGTGTCAACATTTGAGTCAAAACCAAAACCTGGTATAAAAATGGTTGACCCGGAACCATGCGTCAAGAATTAATTAAGAAGGCGGAAATATCCGCAGCTATTTCTGGCTGGACCCGCGCCCCGGGCCTGGCCTTCACCGCTTCGTTCAGCGCCAGGCACCCCTCCGCGCTGGTCACGTTGGGGTCCCCTTGCTGGGCCGCCTGAGAAACCAAACGCACGCCCTACGCTTTAAGGCGGGATTCCCACTGGAACTGATTTTGTCCGCAAAAAAAAAAAAAACGGGTGGGACTATCCCAGTTTTCCTTGGCCCAAAAAGATGGCTCCCTCAAAACACAACATACTTGGACGGTGAATGGGCCAATTCCTGTTGGAGGTGAGCCACTACATGGTGGGTCGAAGGCTTCGTCGAAGGGGTTTCCCATCCCTAAAAGAAACTTCGAGGACAGGGGGAAAGTTTTATTCCAGAGGAATTCCTTCCTTGGTGCAGGAATTTGTCCAGGTTCACAAGTAGATGGCACAATTCCCATGCAGACAGGGCTGATTAAACCCCAAGGGTTGTGCCATTCGCCCAACTGTAGTCCAGACTTCCCAGTTTGCTGTTCATCGACGCTGGGTGAGCTCGTTGGAATCTGCGTAGACCCAAACAAACCTAGGCTAGGCAAAGCACGCAGTTTTGAGAGAATTTAGACATTGAGTTGATATCAGATGTCATAGTGTGAGTGAAGGACATGTCCACTATTCATGGATGTGGCACAGGAGGATTTGGGGGGACTAACATTGTCTTCAAAAGGGTCCATGTCCACTTGCATGATTGTTGAGGCGGTAACAAGTTGTGCACGCGGTTGCCAGATACTACAAACATTTAGTTGGTTTCCTTCTGGCCCCCCTTGCAATCATCCAAAAGGGGGTTCCCTATTAAAACACCCATAAACACAGGCTGACACACCTGAGCTAAGCAAGGCACATGGTTTGGATAACTATGTTTTTGCACGTATGTTGATGTCAGAGTGCCCTACAGTGACATCACAGTGACACACTTGAGGGAATATTCCATGTATTCCACTTGACTCGACCCAACGAGGTCACGTTTCGTCCCCAGCCTCACGGAGCGCTTTGTGCAGGGCCGGGGGCGCGTGCACACTATGCGCCCAAACGTCCGCACCCCGGCAGTCCCGACGCCGTATCACCACCTCCCAGGCAGGGGGCACGCGGGCGGAAGCCGCGAACCATCGCTCGCTCCAGCCGCAGCAGCATGACATGAGCGAGCGGAGCCGGTCAAGATTCACCAGGCCAAAAGGTGTGGAACAACAAGATGTGCCCCTTCACAAATGGGGCTTGAACAACCAAACCTTGGGCCCTTTTCCATGGGAAACCACAGGCCGCTAAAACCAGATTGGTTATAGCGTGTTTGAATATGTTTAAACAAACGGTGGCCCAGGCCTACTGCAAAGTGACTTTTAGACCTCGGTGACTGGCCCCAAGTGATGGACTTTCGGTACGTTACCTCAGTTTCCAATACATTCAATTGGCCGGATGGCTTCCCTGCTGCAGGATGTGGTGAATATTGACCGCTGCTCTCGTGCCCTTTTTCGGCCCCACGGCCGAGCCCAAAGCTGCGGAATACTTGCGCCAGTCAACCTGCGCTGATCAGAATCGGGAGAATCCAAAAATCTGCATCGGCAATCTCTAGTACGAAACCACTACAACAAGGAACCACCATAATCTGGGCATAAGCATGGAGGTGATGTGACGTCATGACACTTGACTTGTTTGTGGCTACACCAGAAACGCTCAAACTGCTGGCAAGTTTGCAAGCAGAACCGAAACCGAAACAAATTGCGTGGTAGAGCAGGGACATCACTCTGGCGAAATCTGTCCAGAGGACTTTGAAACGGCGCGGAAGCAACTCTTTTTCAAATGAAAACTGGAAATGTGTCCTGGCGGTGAAACATCTCGCAATTGCCTGCACGCGTCAAGCAGCTCAACCTCTGACCGCTCCGGTTCATCCGAAAAGTAACATCGCCTACGACGTTCCAACATAATGAAGCCAGCACCCCATGCTCAGGCTGACAGGACACTCATGTGGGTTTGATTGGGTTTGTCTCAGACATGGCGGACCGCAAGTCTTAGGCTTCCGTTTGGTCGCCTTCCCTTTAAATCCGGGCAACCCACGGGGGCTCCCGTTTGGAACACAAAGCGTGCCCTTTGGCACTTTGGCTTCCCAGGCCTTCAGCCAAGCGCCCCACCAATGTGGCGGAGGAGCCTGGAGCATGGGCTCACATGGCATGAGTCAATCTGCGGGAAAATGAGTTCGTTGCAGGTCCCTCCCCAGGGAAAACCCGCCTGGAGGTGTTGACCCCGAACCTCATCCTATGGCTTCCTTGCGGATCTTTGCATTGGTCTGAAACCCGCACGAGGGGTCATTCGACGGCCTTGGCCGCTTCCTGCACAACAGCTGCATTGCCTGATACCACACTCTGCGATTAATCATTCACCCATCAAAACTGGGTCCATCAAAGTCACATCCTCAAACTTGGCCTTCAAATCGCGGGTTCCAGGGCACCACCCATGAAACAAATTGGAGCAATCGTTAACTTTAAGAAGCCAACCACTCAGGAGTTGCTTGTGGCTCAGTGGTTGAAGAGTTCTGCGTAAGGTGTCGGTTGGGCCCATTCCGGGCAGGGAAAGGGGGGGGAATTGACTGCATTCCTGCAGATTCCCTGACATGGGACCTGAAAAGTATGGTGTTTGGGGGAGTTCTCTTTGGGATCCCTTTTTCGGCTCCACATGAATTTGCCCCAGCGACCCTTCTTTGCAGAGAACCACCAAAACAAATGGAAAACGCGTGCTTGTTTTGAAGCCTGATGCCAAAAGAGGGGAACCGACCCCTCTGTCCTTCGCCGCACTAACGCTCTGCCTGCTTGACAGTCCTTCTGTTCGACCTTGAGCGTCTTGCGCCTGATTTTGGTCAGAAGCAATGTAGGGGTTCATTCCAGGGGTTCATGGACGTATGCATTCACCTACACAGGCACCACTCACACGCCACTTTTTGTGTGGGGTTTAGACTCCCAAGTTGTCAACCACGGATTGATCAATGTGGTGGATTCATAGGCAGTGTTTCCCTGAAAAGTAAAGGACAGGGGTTTATCAATCCTGGATTTGGTGTCCTTTGCAAAATGGATGGCACTTCTAAACAAACAGCAACCAGTGGAGCCCATGTGGTGCCAAATTGACCTCAAAGGACACCTATGTTAAGAAGCCCGCTCTTTGACCAAGATCGTCTTGTGCCCATGCTAAGCTTTGCCCAACTTCCGCTCGCGCATAGCCTCAATGCAAAGACTTCCCAGTTCCATGAACTTCCAAGCGGCCTCAAGTGACTGCTTCCATGGCGTGTCCCTACCAAAAGGGGACAACCCAAGGTTCTATTACGTTTGATTTGTGGGTTTTCTCGCATCTTCCTCGCAAAATGGAAGAACGGCTTGCTAGAATAGAATGGAAATTATCCCTCATCCAATTAGGAAAATGGTTGAAAGTTCCCACCCACTGACATGAAACCCACCAAAAGACACCCAGTTGAAACAAAATTGAACTTTATTGGACCGCCAGCAACTTAGGTCGCATGTCAAGCGGGCAGGGCAAGTGGATTTTCGGGCTCCCTCCCTCAATCCCATTTTGCACACAACATATCCATCCCTGTTTAATTGATTTCCTCTTGGGACAACCGCACCTTCAGCTGCAAAACTGCCAGGTCTTCTTCGAGACGCTGCAGTGCCGCCTGAAGCGGGCGGGAAGCCGATTCAACCCCTCCCCCGGATGCAAAAGCTTGGCTCTAGCGACATTATTTGCATTGGTGAACAGATCTGACCTCTGGCAAACGACTTCATTTTTGGAAACCAGTTTTGGCTTACAAGTTGTTACAAGGTTCTCTCTAGCCCAAAAATTCCTCTTTTTGGGGAAGTAACCACTGGTTTCAAGCATACCCTGGGGTGCTCAACAAACTGGACACGTGGACAACCCCTCGGTCACGGCCCTCTCATCCAAGTCGCTGATTGCCGCGCAGCTTGCAGGACCTGCGGGCAGCTCCCGCTTCACGCTGTCACTTCGCGGGTTCCTTTGTGTCCTCTGCAACTTCAATCGTCATCCCAAACGAAACTCATTCGAAGAGAGCCCAGTTGGGTGAAGGGACCCTTCCTTCAAAGTGAAATCCAGACCTCCAGTGGCCGAGTCAATCCAAATCCCCTTTCACAAGAAGGAAAGGACACCGCTGGAGATCGCTTGTCACTGGTTCGGCTTTTGCCGGCCTTTATGGTGGCCCGATAGGCGCTCTCATCCGGCCGCAAGCGAACAGCACGAGCCTTGGACATGTGAGCTGGTGAGCAAAGCGTCAGAACAACGAAAAATGAATGGGTCTTGGTGATCCAGGATGCTGTCTCATTTGAAAGGGATCCTGCACTTTTGGAGGACCACCCATGTCCCTCTCTCCTTGGCCATGCACTCTCGACATCTTGACGGAACCTTAAGTGGAATGGCTGGTGCAGAATTTGCTAAAAAGGGAACACTTGTTGGGGTTGACCATATTGCCCTATTTTTTCGTGGGGGGTGTTTCTCCCCAAAAGGGGGACCAAGGGTGCCACTGAACAACTGGATTCCTGGGCACCTTGGAGTTTTTCGGCTTCTTGAGTCATTGAGGCATCGGCTTCATCCAGCATCCCAACCGCTTTGCTCCAATGTTGATCCTGCTGCACGGTTCATTAAACTGAGGATGTCTCTGTTCGTCGCTTAAAGGAAACCAGCATGACAGCTCATTGATCAGCCTGCCGCATCTTCTCTGCATCTTTCTGTGCATGCCCCTTGCTGCTTGGTCATATGGGTTTGGCTTGGAATTGGAATGCTTTGTAGACTGGTTCGTGTGTTTGTGCGCGTTAAATAGGTAGTTGGCCCCTTCGCTTGTTAGACAGCATGAACGGGGCATCAAACAAAAACAACTGTAAAAAAAAGAGAAAAGTAAACCAGCCTGCAAAACGCCATGCCTCTAGCAAGGCTCTTGCCAACCACCCCCAAGGCAGCCATCTTGCGGTGTCCTCCTCCAAGGTCATGATGGCCTCGCGGTAGGTGGCGATGTCCTCGGCGTCCGGTGCACTAGTTCCCTTGTAGCTGCAAAGGAAGATGTGTGGGGAATGACCCTTTAACAAGAAAAGGATCTACCCTCATTTGGCCTTGTCATACATATTTGCATGATTATCGAGGGTACGTATCAGTTTTTGGGGCAGGGGTGGGGATTCCATTGTTGCAAGTGCGGCCAAGAATCTGCCTGCAGCCGGGACGCCTGGAACAAATCGAAGCCACCAAGAGCCAAGGCAGTATGTATATATATATATATATACTCCAGCGTTGTCACCCCCTCCCCCCTCCCTCAATGGTCGTGGTGAAGAGTATGATCCCCCACCTCTCAGCCACACCTGTGGCAGCTCAGCCTTCATTTGGTTGAGAGCTGTCGCTTTTGGTCGGTTGCCGCTTTGTATGTTTCATCCAGCCAACCCCCCCCCCCAAAAAAAAGAAAGAAACACAAACAACAACTAGCAAACCAACGATTCCCGATTTGGGCTAGGCCTGGTCCCCCAGGGTTGGTGTGGGGTTTATGTAGGGTGGGTTTAGGCTTGGTTCAGGCTGGGGCATGGAGTCCTGGCCCAAGAGCCTTTCAGTGGCGGGGCTTCCTGCGGATGGTGCAGTGCCGCCATGGCGAGAACGCACTGAGCCCGGCGGTGGTGGACATGGAGGTGGACGTCACGGTCCAGGGCAAGGATGGCAGTGGGGCCATCGCGGTCGGGGGGAGGAGTCTTTGCGCGGAGGGATCCCTTCCCAACACGCTGTGGGTGGTGCTGTTCCGGTATGTGCTGGTGGGCGATGACAGCAAGACGGCCGATCAAGGTGGTTGCTGGGGGTCCCAGTGGTATGCATGGCTTGGCAGGTGCAGGTCCCCGCAGTCATGGGGGAGTGTGTGCCCGGTGTCGCCAGTCCGCCTGGAGCATTGCTGGAATGCAAACTGCAAATGGTGGTGCCTGCTCTTGCACCCTCTGCTTGGAAGCAATCGGAGCCTGGACATGCCCATGCAGCCGCGTGCAAGCAAAGATGTGATGCCTAAGCTCAGGCCAGTGAGGGGCAGAGCGGCAACAACCTCGGTTCACACCGTTTGGGCGGTGCGAGGACGTTGCAGGTGAGGCCGAAAGAAGCTACATCGTGCAAGCTGAGTGTAAGCCCCGTGGCCTTGCCTGTTTGGGGCACTCAGCCGGTAGGTTTGGTTGCCACCACCGTGTGAGTGAGCCCGAATGCCGTTTTGGCGTCCAGATTCCACCAAGTGGGCGCTCTGCAAGCAGAGCTGAGTCAGTTGTCCGCCCCGTAGGCAGGGGAATGTTCGCAGCGTTTCTTGCCCCACGGACGGAGTCCATGGAAGCGGTTTGAGTTGTGTTGGTGTGTGACATCGGTGTGTGTGTGTGTGTGCAACCATCGGGACTGCGTAGGTCTGAGCCTTTAAGGGTGCAGCCTTCGGCCTGCTCCGCAGTAAGCCGAGCAGGATTTGTCGGAGAAGAGGTGAGAAGAGGCTTAAGCATGGGCTTTGTTTTGGGCTTGGTTTGCGGTAGCTTTGGGCTTGTTATAGGCTTGGTCTAGGGCTGGTTTAGGGTGAGTTTAGGCTTGGTTTAAGCTTGGTTTAGGGTCGGTTTAGGGTGGGTTTAGGCATGGTTTAGGCCTTGCTTAAGCTTGGTTTGGGGTGCGTTTAGGCCTGATTTAGGGTTGAAGGCTTGGTTGCCGGCTGGCTTGTCCTAGGTACAGCTCGGCGTCTCGGCGGCTTGGGGCTTGGAAGGCATGCGCCGGGGGGTGGGGGGGTGGGCGGACCAACTGCCATTGGGTTGAGTTTGGGGGGCTACGAAGACCAATCTTAAATTTGTTTTACCAACATGCGAAACCTGACATACGAATTGGATCCCAAGCAAGGGGTCTTCATGGTGAGCTCGCTCTCCCCCCAAAAGAATTCTTCCGCTCTGAAGACAACGCATCACAGGCACCTGCATCTCCTCCAGCAAATCCAGCGAGCGCCTGCGAGGTGTGTGGAGCTCTGGAGCTCTGAAACGGGGCGCGGGGCACGGAAAGCGGCTTTCCCGGAAATCACTCCGAAGGATGGTTTAGGGATCAAATGTGAGATCTCACTCCAAAAGTAATTTTGATGAGCCATCTGTGTGGACTCAGTGAAAGGAGACTTGACGACTAATTAAGCAATACCATGCACGTCTCGGGGGGCAGGGGCCTTTGCAAGTCAGGGTGGAAGCAAACGGGAGATTCCAAGACAATGGGAGCAGCAAGCTGAAATGAGCCCAAGCTGAACGACAAGCCTTGCACGCGCAATGGACTCGACTCACCTGAGACGCTGCGACCATTCGGCCATCTTCGGGTCCTCCAATGGCCATCTGCCAGCACGGACACGGCAGCCGTAAAAGTCGGCCTGACCAAGGGAGCATGCGGCACCTAGCCCGCAAGAGGGATCCTTACATGTCCCTGCAACATCCACCCCCGAAAAAAAGCTGGTCTAGGCACAAAATTCACGTTTGTGGCAACATCACCCTTTGGAGCCATTCTGGGTTGTGAGCGAGTTTTGCCGGGAAATGCAAGGAACCGCGTGTGACAAACAGCCAATCAACCATCCGTCCGCAGGCTGACATGTTCTCTGTGGCAACTGTGCGCGGGTCCAAACGCCTGCATCCGCACACGCGCTGTAAATGAAACCTCTGCCACAGTTGGGCATCTCTAGGCAATCTACTGCGGGATCTGTCACACGGCACTCCTTAGTCACACAGGCTACTCAAAACACGCTTAAGCAATGCAAATGCCCAGGGCTTAAGCAAGTCCGCGCCCGATGCTTTGGGGCATCCAACTTTCTACATTTGGTTGCCGCCTGTGAATCAGCCTATGCATGAGCCTGGGGGGCATGCGCCCGGTTTCAGTCATCACCTTTGTGCTTCCCGCCCTTCTTACCCTGCCAGGGAGCCAAGGCGCTAGATGTGAAAAATCGCCCGCGTGCCGTGCAAACGCCAAAGACGCAAAGACGCACAGCGCTCGGTCCTTTCCCTTGCCCTTGCCCTTGCCCTTCTTTCCTTTGCCCTTCGGGTTGTCAAAGGCTTCTTTCAGCCTCCTGCATCCAAACTTGGAGGCACTCGGACTCTTTGGCTCAAAGGTCAAGATGGCCAAGGACAGGCAAAGCAAGCGCCCCCCCCGGAAAATGCAAGGACTACGCAAAAACACCCCCAACAACTCCCACTTCACGACCCCCAGAAACTTGCAACATCATACGCGCCCATTTTGCGTTACGAGGCCACGATTGCGGAATCCCGGCGCCTGTTTGTCTGCTCCCAGTAGGCGTCTTCGGCCTCGCCCTCGAGCAAAGCCATTTCCACCTTGGCGCCCTGCACCTCGCATCCGGCCCAAACGCGGCTCACGAGCAGCGGGTAGATTCGGTGCTTACTGCCGAGGTGTGGCATTCATATTGCAGCTGGGGAACCGAGGTATACATGTGGCTGTGGGTCAAAAAGTGAATACCCAAAATGGAACCTTGGTAAATGGAAACATGGACTAAAACCTGCAGTCCCCTAGTATTTAATTTTGACCCACACCCATGTAACTGTCCCATGACTGGCAGCTTTCCCAGTGCAGACCAAACAGTCGCAGTATCTTGCCTCTGATCCTGCAAGGGCCTTCATCGCCTCCGCTGCCCCCTTGCAGGCGAAAGCAGCCATACACACCAAACTTTGCAAGTAGGGGAACAAAGCGAGCCATGTGATCTACCGCAGCTTGCCCGGGAAGTGCAGGTGGTTCAACATGATTTACGGCTGAAGCTGGTTCGATTGCCAAATGTAGGGAACTCGCCCAAAACGCCGCATCTGGCCTCTGGGTCATCAAAACGGCAGCGGGCTGTCACAGGACCTGGGCGGCTAACTCCGAGCGCTGAGGACTTTGCCATGCGAGGTGCCGGCATTCCTCCGCCTCTTCCTCCTGCACAACACCAGCTTGGCCTAACGGATGTATTCGGCCTCATGGAAAAAAGCGACTCTTTTGCGTGGAAGCAAAAAAAAGGACAGTGAAGAATTGCAATCCGGGGCCTCTCAAAGAGCAAGGTTGCTTGGCAGGTGCGATGCCCAGAAAATGGCTTCCAAATCATGTTCACAACACAAGCATGGTCCAGAGTCCGCCACACCTGCGTACCAACAAGTTGGATTGACCTTGCTGTTGGCCTGCTGGAACGCACATTTGCACGGTAGTTTGCATGGAGTGGTTTACATCTCTCAGGTGGCTGAAATGCGCCCAGGTCAGCACAACTTGTTCAACAGCCATCTGAAAATACCGTTGTGTGCCATGTTTGGGAGCTGATTCGATTCCAATCGAATCGAAGCCTTCAACCTTACCAACCTGGTGTCCCTTTGAATTCCTCTTTTGAAACACCCCCTACAAACACAAAACAAAACACGACAAAAGGGCTTCCGGGGCAAAAAAAGGACACGCCGGCACCACAATTCAAGGCCACTGCGTCTCCTCCTCAGCCTCCTCTGCCGCCTCGGCCTCCTCTCCCTCTTTCTCTCCCTCCTCTTCGCAGCAGCGCAAGTTTCTAGGGGTACCTGTTCCATTCTTTCCAGGGATCCTTCTTTCTAGAAAACCTCCAGAAACCCAGGGAAAACGGCCGGTTTTTGGAAAGAACGGTTGAAAAGAATGGGGAATCAAACCCTAGAAAGTTGGGTGTGTGTCAAAATGCGGGGGTCATCCAGGACATCATGACACGCTGGCTTCATTTCTGCGCTGCGTTTTGCCGGACGGTTCGCTGGCCGGACGCTTGCTCGCAACATCGCACTCACCATTGCGATTGCGTCTGCGTGAGCATGCCGAGAAAGCAGCGCGCTTTCTGACACCTCAGGAAGATGTCTGTCCCTGAAATTGAACATTTAATGTAAAGGCATTTTGGCGGGGTCCTGAAAATATATTAAAATCGCTTTCGGGGCTGGCTTCCCTTCAAACCACCCCATTTAGAGGGCAATGTTGCGGATATCTTCCTAAACTGGACCCAGCACTCAAACCTCAGAACTCGCCACATGCGCCGTCAGCCAGGTCCCACATCCGAGATCCAGGCCGGGTGTTCAACGATGTCCATAACTTCTCCTCGTCAAGGGTCGCATCAAAAAGCCAAGAAGCATCTCTCAGCCCGCGTCTTGAATTGTTGCTTGTCAACTCAGCTTTCCTCTCCAAAATCTGTGAGCTGGAGCAGCTGGAGTTTTCTGGATGACCGCCACAAGGAAAAAAAGTTAACACCTTGAATCAGCCTGAGACGAACAAGGGCTCCTGTGCCGCCCCCAGTTCTGCGCACATGGTCCGGAGCTCCTGGCAGATCTGGATCGGCACTCTGTTCCCACAACTGAGGGAGCCTCCCCGTGCCATGGGAGCCAAGAAAAAAAGAAAAAAACAACGAAACTCCAAGAGCAGGCCGGAAAAAAAAAAAAAAAAAAAAAAACGCCGCGCCCAGCTCACTCCAACTCCCATGCGGCCTTGGAGGCGCTGATCTCCTCACCATGGGCGGCCAAAAACAGGGACAGGTAGGCCTGCACCTAGCGGCTGTGGTGGGGGCGGGGATGGGGACGAGCTCCAGCTTAGAGTATGGACTCGAACCCCCCCCCCCGGCACCACGGTGGATTGCACGAAATCAGCCCGGCCTCATCGGCAAAGTGCGTCTGCGCCATATGGTGCAAGAAAAACTTCAGGCCTCGCAGGGTTTGGGAGATGCCATCAGCTCACCAGGAAACTCGTTGAATCCATGTCTGAATAAACCTTGCGGATTGCTTCCCCGAAAGTATCAGACCCCCCGTAAAATGGGACATGCCCCATTGTATTTACCCAGCGTCCACACTCTCAAGTCATTCATCGCCTTGCTCCAGTTCCAGCTCATCTCCGCTAGCTGAAGGCCCGAGTTGCTCGATTGCCAAGTGCACTCCGGAGGGGGTCTGAGCTTTCAGGTGCTCCAAAGCTTTGTCATAGCGCCCTTTGCGCAGCAAAAGTTGGAAGGGCGCGCCTTACGGGCCAAAGCCAAACTGAAATCTTCCGCACACGAACAAGCTTTCCCACCAACAAATAATGTGTTGGAATGCAGTTGCTGTTGCTGTTGCTGTTTGTTGTTGCTGTTGCCGTTGCCGTTGCCGTTGCTGTTGCTGCTGCTGTTGCTGCTGCCGCTGTTGTTGGACCACTGCAAGAAAAGATGAAACAGAAGTACGGGGCAAGCGCACTTAGCGAATCACCCGACAAAAACTGGCCAGGATAGCTGTATCGCTGAGGCTCTTGTCTCACTTTCCGCCGCCTTCTCGTCAGCCGTGAGCTGCTCAAACAGCGAAGGGCGGCCCCCTGAAACTTCGCCCGTGCCTTCACCTGACTTTGTGAGGCAATTGGCAAAATCGCCAAACTGGCACTTGAGCAAAACTAAAACCAGGATGCTCCCACCCAACGCAAGAGTAAAACAACATATATTGCCAACCTGGTAAAGCCACCTTCTTCTTCTCCCAACGGGGCGAACCGCGGCGTGACACCTTCGTGCGCAGTTGGCAGGAAGAAGGGCGCGTTCGGCAAAGGCTTGGCTGGCTGCGTGGGCTTGTTGCGCTCCTAGGATTCAGACACCTGTCATTGATTGAACGGGGGGGGGGGGGGGAATCCACTTGTCAGGTTGGGCGACCCGCCGTGTTTGAACATGATTCCACCACCGTGCTTTCAAACACCCGCTTTTGGTGTCCCTTTCAAGGGGGGCCAGGGTGTTGGGCGTACCAACCTTGCCCAACAGGTAGACCAGTTTGCCCAGGTCTGTTAAGGGCTGCCGGCTGGGTTGCTAAAACCAGTTTTGCAACCAACCCTACAATGCCTGTTTGGTTGCACGTTGGGTTGCAAGCCCGACTAAACCCCAATTTAAGAGGTTGGTACCCATCAAAAAACAAGCGGAGGCACATTCGAAACAGTTTTGCGACCCACTTTCTACACCATTATTAGGGAACCATTTGGCCCATTGAAGAACCCATCCAGTGAACAAACATTAGCAGGGTTTGGGGTATCTAGGGTACCCGATGGTGCCACGTGTGGTTATGAGCTGCTTGTTAAAGTTAAAACCTATTTGGCTGTGGGTCAAAAATAGGTACCCAAAATGGGCCCCTGGTACATGGAAACATGGACCAAAACCTGCGGTCCCCTGGTGGTTTAATTTTGATCCATGCCCATTTGAACGCCAACCCCCTCGGGTCCTTGACCAAGTCCAAGTGCAGCGTCGCCAGGACCTTGGCCGGCGGCACGTCCGACAGCGTCAGCAGGGAGGACTCCAAAGGTGTGGTCGTCACCTCCGGCTTCGGCTTCTCCTCGGATAAAAAAAGGGCCCTACCCTGACTCAAAAGCGCCAGACACACGATGTACACCAAGGGATCCGTCATGAAAAGACTCACATGCAAGCGGAGGGCAGAGGCAAGCAACGGAAGAAGACCGAAAGCAAAAACATTGACAACCAAAAAACAAAATGAACCAATATCCCAGCAGAATCGAGTCATAATACGTTCCCCAAAACTGCTTACGGAACTTTCCTGAAACCCTTCTGGAACTCTTGCAGCTTGCCCAAGGCTGCCCCAAACACAAGATTAGCACACCACGGCTAGCTTCCGCTGCGGAAACGACGCAAAGGAAACAAACAGCAACCAAGAGGCAAAAAAGCAACCAAAGGAACCCCTGCCCCAAGCCCAGAATCAACCAAACCCAAAAAGCCTCCAACAGGAAGACTACAGGAAGCGAAAAAAAACGACAAACAACAAAAAGCAAAACAACAACCTAGGCAAAGTCCAAAATAGCGAACCAAAAACAAGCTGAGTCTCCGCGTCGGGAACCTCCTCGGCTTCCTCTTCCTCCTCGTCCGGCGCCCCTGGCTCGTCGATGCTGATGGGCGCTTCAGGCTCAGGGCGCAGCAGCGGCGCTGACAGGGATGGGTCGAAGAGGAACCTGCGGTCCGCGGTTTTCAGGCAGCCGCAAACCGGAAAAACTAAGCCATGACTTGGGCAAAGAAACTATGTCATTCTTAGGACCTTAGGAAGCAAATGGACACGACAGCTGAGCATGACTGTGTTTGCTACGAATTCGTAATTTGAATGACGTCCTTTTGGGCGACACCATTTTTTGGGCGGGCTCGAGCCCGAGGCTAGGCGATTCTGCAGCATGTCGTAGATGATTGGGTTTCCTATTAGCAAGCCCCTTTTAGACACCCTGAAATCTGCATGCCCTGGATCTTTCCAAAGCCTCGCTTTGCAGGTCCCCGCGCATTGTACGCCCAAATAAGCTCGCCACAAACCAATGCTTGAGCCAGCCAAATTACACCCCTAGCTGAGGTTTGGTGAGGAAGGCCCACATCAGCCCTTGAACTTGGCCTCTCGCTGCCAAGCTATGGTCCGAGCGGCTTGTTTGCCCAAACCTGGATGGCGTTGTTCTTGGCATGCGTCGTCAGCAAGAACGCGCCACTGGGGCTGAAGCAGAGCCCCAGCGCAGGCTGCGCAAAGACGAAGGAGTCGATGCACCGGGCTGCGGGTAGGTCGAAGATCCGGAGGCCCCCGTCACAGAGCGAGGCCGCCAGCCACCGGCCGTCCGGAGTGAAGGCCAAATCTGTGGCCGGGACTCCGCAGTCAAAGGCGCGCACGACGGCCTCAAGGCAGGGCTGGCACACCACCTGCCCTCGACCACGCTTTAATTTTTAAGCCTTGTTCAACAACCGGTCTCTTTGGCCCCCCGGCTTCAGGGGCGGAGAATCTAGAATCAGGATCTGGCTGTTTGACCAAATCTTCCAACCAAGCCCGGGCCTCGCTGTTCAAATCCACGATGGGCAGCGCGCCGTCGTCCAGGCATGCCGCGATCAGAACCCCGAAGGGCTTGAGCATGAGGCAGCTGGGCCGGCCGGGCCGGCCCTTGTTCAGGGGGATCTCGCCCAGTGCCTCGTGCGTACTGAGCTTCCACAGCTTCAGGCAGCAGTCCTTGGGATTTCTTGGAAATCAAGAAAATCATCAAAGGGCTCAAAGGGCACTGTGACGCGGGCCCGAAAAGGCCCATGGAGCCCTGTCAAGGCCTGCCGTTTGATTGGCTAGGTTAACTGTATGTCAACCCGTCCTTTGGGTGGGAAGCACTGGAAATCACCTTGGCCGAGGTTGTAATGGCGAGCCCGCACACGCGGCCATTGTGTGCCCGAGGTGGTGGAGGGGGTGCGGCCTCCAAGGATGATCGCTTCACCACCTTCACGCCGAATGAGTCTGGGTCCTCCTGGAAGAGGCATGGGTTTCTTAAAAAAGGGGGAGGCATGAACGAGAGCTTCCATGGGTGACACAACGGCAGCTGCTTCTGTTTGCCTTCGATACCTTCAGCTCAGAAATCTCGATATATCCTAGCCTCTTCACAGCTCTTCGATCCCGGTTTCAGGCACCTGGCCAAGTGGTTGGCTTCCTCTCCGACCTGAAATTCTGAGCCCTTCTCCTTGCCCTCTTCCGCTTTGGGTATGTTGCCCCGGTGCATGCCGGACTGCAAGTTGAAGCGGTGCAGGGACCCATTCTCCAGGCCCAGCACGCAGTAGTTCCCGCAGGAGCTGATGGCCACCTAGTACTCGTTTTTTTCTGCCTGGGGGCGCACCTTTTCGGAACCTTTGCCCAAAAATGGGCATGGGGAAAAGCCACCTAAAGACTAAAGACGTGCCAATATTCACCAAACTTGGGTTTGCCAAAAGACTACAAGTTGCCAAAAGACGGGAAACCCCAAGGTCAAAAGCTTGATTCGCATTGGGAGCGAGCCACCGAGGACACCGGGCTGTTGCCGTTGGTCTCTTCGGGCACCGCCAGCACGGTGGGGGACAAAGCCCGATGCGCCGGCGACCAAACCATGGCGCTGTGCAGGCCTTGCAACAAGGGGCCCGCGCGGCCTGTGGGGAATAGATGGGGTTGTGGTTCTCTCCAAACGGGGGATATCATAAACCTCCCGATGGGGGCATACATCAACCATTGCAATGAGGGTGTGACAAGCCTACTATGGCTTCTAAACTTCCCAAAGGGGCATTCCGTAGTGAGACACCAGAACAAAAGAAGCCACAGCCTCTTGAATAAGGATTCAGGATTTGGAACGACCAGGCAGGAATTGCAGCCATTGTGCGACACACGCCTGAAAACTGACATGGAACTCCAAAAGAAGTTGTTTGATTGCAGGGACCTTTTTGGGATCCATGTGAATTTGCAGGGGAGATCAGGAGAGCATTCAGACAACCTTCCAATGACGGCTGTCAAAAAACCCACATGGGAACCAAGCCCACTCCTCATTTGGGCTAACCCTACGTGGATTCTACAAGATGCGTTCCACGCCACACGCCTCCTTGGGTGCAAGCCATCGGAACACGTTGGTTTCAGTCACTGGCCCCTGCCCCCCCGCCCCCGGCCTTGGTGCGCCGTAACCACGCAGGGCCAGTCGTAGTGCCTCACCTGGCAGGAGGCGATGTCCACCACCGGGGGGAGCCACTGGCCAGAGCGCTCCGTGAACCTGGCGCTCATCTTCTTCAGCGCGGCCTGGGAGTATTCCTCAGCACGGGGGGGGCATTTTTGCAGATGGGCCACTGGAGCTTTGCAGATATGTTTTCCCTGGTGGCTTCACTGTTGGGCGGATTTTTGTCACTTGGGAGATTTTTCGGGGACACACCCCGTCTTTGTGGTTTTCTAGTCCTTGGTTCTTACGCTTGCGAGCGCTCCTGGTTCTGGTGATCTTGAATGAAGGAAATCTTCGACAAATAGCCCTGGCCCTTGAAGTCGCCTCCCACCAGCAGCTCCTTGTCGCCTCACGGCTCGCGCGCGCCATCCAACCCCAACGCATTTCTGCAAGGGAAGGGACCGCGGAAGACTGTAAGTGGCGTAAGCGCGAAACATCTCGTACATTGTTTTGGCTAAATGGACAGATCGACATAATTGCTGAGTTGGACTTCGCGCAATCCATGTCGAAGGCACCGTGAGGGCCCAGGACGGGTTTGAACACGGAAGGCCCCAACCCAACCGCCTTCGCCATAGAATTGCAGCCGCCGAGCGGGACCGGGGCAGCCACAGCGTCCCTTCCTGGCTGAGCGCCACAACTGCGCCACAAGGAGCCCCGTGAAATGCGACATGGTCAGGAGACAACTGTCATCAGGCTGCGCTTTGTGGGTTGGGCCATGATGTGGACTCCCCGACCCGTCCCGGAACGTTGTGAAAAATATGAGAATCATCTGTGCCCATGAAAGGATGAGACTGCCAACAGCACATGGTAGTCGAGCTGCAAGTATCTGGACAAGCCATCCGCGGTGTCAAATATCCACATCTTGACCTTGGTCATGCCACATGAATTGCATAAATGTGAGCAATTGAATCGGGGATGTTAAGGAAGCGGGAATACAGGAGGATTTCCTCGGAACGTGCCACCCTCAAACTAGGTCTGGGTGTTTGTCAAGGCAATCCTCCCGTGTTCCTTCGCTCACTTCCCTACAAAACAAATGCACGGCAAGGATGATAAGGCTCAGTCAGCGTTGTCGCCACCACTCGTCAGCCTAAGCGCACAAGTGGATCTGACATGCAGGGGACTCGTCAAGCTCGCTAGGAAGGTCTACATGGACAGCTCTCCGTTTCAAGATCAAATCCAGCAAGATGCTCGCAATATCATGGCCTCCTATTGGAAATGGGCCAGAATTCGGGTTGAGAGCCTTTGGTGGGCATCATGTACCAGGGCATTTATGTCCACCAACCAGTGTTCTCGATTGAGATTCATAGCTGAAGCAAAACTTATTGTAAAAAAGGGTCAAGTCATTGCCCAGTGAGGTTGGACCGAACACCAGTGTAAACATGAATCTCTCACAAACATTCAGCTTCCTCTGGGTGGAGCGGTTTCAAGCTTCGGGGGAGAGGTTCATGGAAGCTGGCAGGTCCCAATGTGTCAGCTTTCATGTCGAGAGGGGAAGCATGGTTTGCCCTCTAGGCCGTCCGGTTGAAGCCACCGCGAAACCCTCAAGAGGGAAAAGGGGTAGCTTGCCTATGGCTTTTGAGTGGTTGTGTTTCCCCATGAAACCACTGGGAATGGGTACCCAGCAGCAGTTGGGGCCGGGGGGGGGAGGTTTGTGGTTGGGTGGGCAGTGGAAACCCCCGGCCAGGCAGCATGATGGGCTCCTTGGGCAGGAAGATGGCTTCAGAGACTGGGCCCCGATGGGCCCCCTCCCGCACATGGTGCATCCGCCGCTTTTCCAGGTCCCACACCACAAAGTCGCCTCCGGGGATGTGTGCTTGTTGGCCCATTTAGAGGTGGTTGAAAGGGAAACCAGAAGGGATCACACCACTTCGGGTATGTCTCCAGAGAGATTGGTAATTTATGATCCTTGAGCTCCAAATGTGCTATTTCTCTTTGGGTCCTTCAAAAACAAAACACACAACTCCCAAACGGGTACACCCTGGAATTGAAGTGTGTAGTTGGAATTCTGGCAGCCTATGGTTAGTCTCTCGCGGGCCATGGGACTCTGTCCCACTGGTCCGATTTTAGGATATGATGTCGCCATGCTGAAATGATGGGCTTCGGAAAGAATGACTCGGGGCAACAAAACAGCCGGAGCATTGCCCAAAGGGCCCCGGCACATCAGCCGATCTGTGCAATAGTTGTGCATTCTTGAGAGCAGCTCATCTGAATGATAGCCCCATTGAAAAATCCGTCAGTCGTTCCCACTTGATAAGGCGTATGCCTTTGAGAGGGGAGATCACCCAACGGACACCTAGGCGTATCCGTTGAGACTCCACTCAGCTAGCAATATCCGGGTTAAACGACTAAACGCCGTGCTTCGAAAAAGATTCTCAAACCCAAGCTCATACTTTTCTGCCGGCCTGTGGGCGTCCCACTCACCAAGTACGGCATCGACACGTCATCGGCCCTGAAGGCCAAAGCAGTGATCCGCCCTTGAGCCTGCTGAAGCTCGAAGAGCACCGTGTCCTGAACCCCCCCCCCCGCTCGCAGCAGAAAGGACACAACTAACCAATGATTTTGCTGGCAATTGAGCTCTTGGGCTCCCCCATTGAACAAGGACATACGAGGATCGACTATCATCCCTGGTTCCTTGGCCCCCCCCTCCGAATCTCTTTAGCCAGATAGTTGGATGTGGGTCAAAACCAATGGTACCTTTTTGGGGTAGGTGCACCACCCATTTTAGTCTATTTTAGTCGGGATTGGGATGTTCACTGGGGGTACGATTTGGATTTTCACCGATGGCCAGTTGTCCCCTTCCCTCCTTCCGAATGTTCATGAGGCAAATTCGCCCCGTGGCGAAGCCCACCGCCACCACGTCCAGGGCATTGGGCGCCTCCGCCAGCCGCGTCACCGGCACGGCGCTTGCGCCTCCCGCAGCTCCGTCGCGGAGGTGAGCCCTGAAGGTGTGGACGCACGCGTTGGTGCGGACGTTCCACAGCTGGATGCCACCCGCCGACCCAGCGATCAGCACCTGAAATGGACATTCGGGGCCGTCCGATTCCGGGGCCTCAACGGAATTCTACACATTGTACGATTCCCAGACGGGCTAGGCGTCTTCCCATGTAGCTATCATTGATATCATTGGCAGTCCAAGAAGCCACTTGCCTAACAGGCTTCCTACTGCAAGTGGTTTCTTTTGATTCCCAACTTTTGGTTTCCCAACCTTATTCTGTAAATCAGAGGAGGAAAAAAGTGTGCCCTACGGCCTTGTGCAGGTACGTGGGAGGGTGGCACACGGCGGCCACCTCCCCGAACTCGGGGCCGAGGCTTGGCCGGGCCCAGGGCCGCAGGCCGCCGCCTGCGGCCTCGGTTTCGGCGGTCTCGGCGGTCTCGCCCAGGCCCACGTCGGACAGCTGCCAAATGATGACCTGCGCGACGAGCAGAAACCGAAACCAACCCGCCCCCCCGCAAAAAAAAAAAGCAGATCCCCCCCCCAAAAAAAATCCCCCCCCCCAAAAAAAACAAAAAGCAGATCCCCCCAAAAGACCGCGAGAAAGAAAAATCCCAGATACTTGCTCCAACCAAAAACAACACCTAAGCGCCAAGCCAAAGAAAAAACCAACGCCCAACGCGTCCTCGATGCCCGCGGCTGAGATGAGGAACCCGGAGCCGATGGCGCAGAGGATGTTGGGCGAGTGCCGGTGGCCTTTCAGGAAAACCCCCCAAGGCTCCCCCCCACAGATGCCTAGGTTTTGCAGAACCTGTTTGGTGCGGCTTCCATCCCAGATCCCAGTCACCTCTACTGTAGCCAGCCATTTTCCTCTTGGTTCAATTGGTGGTCCCCTTGGAAACTACCTACTGTGCAGCGCTGCAGGGACACGGAAGCGCTATGAATGATTGGCCCTGCCTTTGAGCCGTCCGATCTCCGTCAGCTTGTGCCACACCACGATGTCCTGCTTCAAGGCGGTGATGATGGTCTCACCCACCGTGATCAGGGCGCGGACCTGCCAGCTCATAGCTGACTCGCACATCTGGGCGATTGTCAACATGGGTTAGAAGCCCTGAAACTGTGGGGTTTCCCTTTTCCTTCCCTTCACAAGCAACCCCAAACAATAAACATTGTCACATCCCATTTGAGTGTGGATTGACTCTGCAGGGCCTTTGGGTGGACATCAAATTCAATCGAAACGTATGTCCACCAGCCAGCCCGCCTTCTCGTTGAAGCGTGGGCCGATGTATGCTAGGCGAAGCTTGTCGCACTCAAAGACCTGGTAGCCTCGGCCAACGCTGACGGTCACGAAGTGAGCGTCGCCGAGCGTCTGCAGCGAGAAGGGCAAACCTGGGGTGGAGCTGCCACTCATCTCAAGCAACAAACATGCTCCCAAACCGTGCTCCATTCTCTCATCTGAAATGATGCAGACTGCCAGAATCATGATAAGAACGAGAGGGCCACAACCACTTTGCTGCGATCAAGGAACTGTCGGTTACCGTCCCAATCGCCCGAACGGGTCTAAAGAGGGCGCTCTCACGCGCACGCAAGGCGGATGCCAGGGCAGACCGATTGTGTGCAGCCTGCGTTCTTCTTGCAAGCTTCTGCGGAGGCCTTGGCCAACGACTCGAAAATCCGGTGCTCGCCTTTTGACACGCGCGGCAAGTCTGCGGCGAAGCCACACTGGAACTAACAAAATATCACCCCGCCAATATATGCACAGCGGCCAATGTGAAAAGAGCCGGAGGCATAGAGTCAACTATTGGGTTTTATTCTGACATTGATTGCTTTGTTGACTCGTGTGCAGCCCCGGTCCAAATGCTCATTCACCCCTCCCCCAAACAAGCGTGGTTGGGGCAAAACCCCACCAAGGCCCAAATCAAGAGACGACAACTGTACGTTTGGTCAGTTGGCCGATTTGCAGGCGCTGGCCTATTGACTCGATTGTTCAGAATGAGGAGGGGTCTCTAATGGAAACCATTGTCGAACACCACCAGAAGAAGGAACCCGTACCACCTGGCATGAGGATTAAACATTGAGATTGAACAACCCAGGCAGTATCGTCCAGTTATGTGGATATTGGCTTGATTCTGGCCCAAATTGAGTGAACCTTGCAGTACATGCGCTCGTTTTGTTCTTCCTGAATAACAAGGGCCAGGACATGGCCTTGCCTTCACCCGGTGCCTAAGCCTCGTGCTGCCGCACTTCCTCTTCGTCCCGGCCCTCCTGCTGTTCCCGATCCAGCTTGTACGCCAGCATCTCGCCTGCGGCGTTTTGCCCCGCGGCTGCGGTTCCCGGAACAAAAGCTGCGTGGGCAATGCTGATGGACAATGACCCAAGGACCTACATATCTTAACTGAAGAGCTCATGTACACAAGACCCCTAAAAGTGGGTCTTGTATTTTTTCTTTCTGGGGGGTGGGAGTTCAACGGTAAAACTTAGTGGGTGTCACCATTTTGTTCACGCCGAAGACTTCCAGGAGCGAAGCTTCTTTTTACAATTCCCAGGCCTCGGGCTTACAGGCCGGACGCATGCCCGCGGAAGCAAGATTCCCCGGTGAAATGGTCTGAGCTTGCCACTGACCGAGGGTTCAAGACTTGTTGGAAGCAGTTTTCCGTTTTCCGGCAGTTATCATAAGCGACCCTGGCAGGTTGAGTCAAGCCAGCTTACTTCACTGGCTGTCACGGTGTGCTCTGTAAGACTTTGCCCATGTTCTTTGAACCCTTCCTCGAGCCAAACTGTGATTGACGCTGCTGGCGCTGCAAGTTGCACATATCAAGCA
The DNA here is from genome assembly GCA_963377175.1 of Effrenium voratum. NCBI lineage: Eukaryota > Dinophyceae > Suessiales > Symbiodiniaceae > Effrenium > Effrenium voratum. The sequence goes on from CAUJNA010003875.1 coordinate 57,780, forward strand.
CGCACCGTCACTGGACAAGCTCGCCTGCCGCCTGTCCCAAGGATGCAAACCCCGCAATCTGCAAATTACCCACCCAGCAACATTCATGAAAGTGCACGGCCCCCTTTCAACAGAACAGTCGCGCTCCCCAAAAGGGTCTGTGTACCTTCCTGCTTGCTGGCACTGGTGGGCGACATCCCGCAGTTAGATGAAACCTCACAAACCCCAGGGCAAGCCATCAAGTGGTGCCTTGGATTTGGTCCATCATGGCACACCAGCGGCCAGTCCCACCCCCCCTCCCGCCACTGCGTCCTCCGTCTTGGCTTTCTTCTGTGGCGGCTCCTTGGACTTCGGCACGTTGAGGAGCTGAAGAAAGCGCACCTCCCGAGCTCAGCCGGGCCATGGCTCTTTTCGATTCAGGCCAAAAGGACACCAGCCTTGGGGCCGCTTGAAGCCTCTTGAAGCACCCCAAGTCTTGCGACAATTCCGGTGCCGTTTTTGAGGCTCCCAGTTCTATGACTCCCGCCCATTTGGGCTTGGCAACTTGAGGGCGCTGGCTTGGAGTCAAGTCAGACCTCCGAGCCGTTGCTTGATGCCTTTTGCGGGGATCTAGGATGCTCCTGATGATCCTGAGACCCCTCAAGTGAAGCACCTTCAAGCCACATCGAGTTCCACTTCCCACGTCGCATAGCCCCAAGCATCAAGCCATGTGGCAACTGCGTCCAGAAAATTGGGGGCGGGGGGGGGGGGGGGGTGCAAATCAGTTTCCTTTCAGACCGAAACAGACGCATTCAAAAAAATAAGCTCGGGCGATATCCCCAACAGCACCACACCCAGAATCCTCGCGGAACGCCCCGGGAGCATCCTTAGGATGCCGCCTTGTAACTTTCTAAAGCAAAGCTACGAGTGACAGCGCAATCTCGCCCTGATCGGGGCCCGACGGCGCAATCAGGGCCCGATCGGGGCCCGACGGTGCAATCGGGGCCCGATCGTCCCGCGGTGCAACCCCAGCCACCCATATTATAGCTCAACGCCGGTTTTCCTTAGCACGCGGATTACAACTGTATCTGTAGCAAAACTAGGCGATGCCAGCTTGGTACAGTTGACGGGGCCCGACTGAGTCGGGCCCCGATCGGGGCGCGATGGCGCAATCGGGGCCGATCGGGCCCAAGCGGTGCAATCGGGCCCCGACAGTGCAATCGGGCCCCGGCCTAGGCCCGGTAAACCTCGCAAACCGTTCTCATGCAACTTTCGTGGAGCTCAGCGTGAAACTTTCTTGGAACCTTTCCTCAGGGCTGCCCCATAGCTTTTGCAGAACCTGGTGGCAACCTTGTGGAACGTTTTTGGAGCCTTACCTCATAGCCCTTGCAGCCTCGTGGAATTCTTGGAACCCAAAGCCCACCAAGCGGCAATGCCAAGCATTTACTCTGCTGCACCGTGAGTCCCGCAGCGACGTTATCTGATTTGCCACAAAGCCAACAAGTCACAAAGCAGTGAAATTGTGCTAAAAGCCATTGATTTCGGTTTTGCTTAGTGTTCCGCCCAATCTTGATCCGATGGCTTTTCAGACGACGGGCGCACGACACACTGCTTCCCTCCAGGGCAAACCACGGAAGCTCATTTCTGGACCGCTGGTGGAACCCCTGGTGGAACCGTGGTGGAACCCTACAAAAATTCGACCAGATTTCCACCAGGGTTCTGCCAGAGTTTCACCAGGTTCTGCGAGGGCTGCAGGGTGCTCCGGGGTGGTTTGAGGTAAGTTTTTTCTACGAGGGTTCCACCAGGTTCCACCAGCCCTTTGTGCTCCGGACAAGGGTTCCACCAGGGTTCCACCAGGGTTCCACCAATTTCTTCGAGGGCTGCGGGGTGGTCCGGGCTGGTTTGAGGCTGGTGGAACTTTGGTGGAACCCTTGTGGAACCCTCGTGAAACCTTCCTCAAACAGCCCGGAAAACCCCGTAGCGCTTGAAGAAATTGCTGGAACCCTGGCGGAACCCTCGTGGAACCTTACCTCAAACCACCCGGACCACCCCGCCTGGTGGAACCCTTGTGGAACTGTTGTGGAAACTTTTTGAAACCAGCCCGGACCACCCCACAGCCCTCGAAGAAATTGGTGGAACCCTTGGTGGAACCCTCGTGGAACCTTACCTCAAACCACCCCGGACCAGCCTTGCAGAATGTGGTGGAACCCTGGTGGAAACCTCGCAAATGGTGAAGCCCTGGTGGAACCCTGGTGGAACCCTGGTGGAACCCTGGTGGAACCCTGGTGGAACCCTGGTGGAACCCTGGTGGAACCCTGGTGGAACCCTGGTGGAACCCTGGTGGAACCCTGGTGGAACCCTGGTGGACCCTTAGCTCAGGGTCGCCCCGAACCACCCCGGAGCCTATCTGGGCTGAGACCCCAAACCTTTCAGCTGTTGGGGAAAAATGCTTTTGCACGCCCAGACGGCCTTGCCGCAGCCGCTCAGGAGCTCTTTGAGCCTAGCCGCAGGCCACGGGCCCCCTCCGGCTTCTTCGCTGAAATCAGCACATGTGGGGCTGGTGAAATTGGTCATATTGGTCATTGATCCTGTTTGTGGTTGACTTTTTTTCTTGGTGGGCGGCGGGGGTGCTGTTAACAGCACCCCTGATGCTTCAAGCTGGTGCCCTTTTTGCAGGCAGCTTGTTTGAAAGGACAGGTCACATGGCCAAAAGGGCCCTGCCGGTTGGCAAGTAGGACCGCGCCTGTGATAGTGGACCTTGGCAGGGAGCCCCTGCACGTCCTTAGCCGAGAAAAGAAAGAAAGCCAAAGAGAAAGGAAAAGAAACAGATAGAGAGAGAGAGCGAGAGAGAGAGAGAGAGAGATACAATGCTGTATACCTATGTGGACACATATGTGTGTGTGTGTGGTGTTTGTGTGTGGTGTGTGTGTGTGCGCCTGCCAATTGCCCACTGCAACAGCTAACTGCGTGCAATACTGACGTTCTGGGTGGGAATGTGCCAACATCGTCTGCTCGCAGGCACTTGGACAAAGACATCGGGGTAATTAGCGCAGCCAAGGGCATGGCCACGACGCAGCCTCTGACCATTTCCTGCGGCACAAAGGAGGCAGGTGAACTGCAAGACAGTGCGAGCCTATACTTCCCACACAAGGCAGGCCATGGGCAAGTCCCTCCGTTCCGCTCCAAAACTCCAAGGGATCCTCCACCTGAGGCACAATCAGAGCCTGGTATTGAAAGGGGTTGACCCAAACCGTGCAAAGTTTTGAGGGCAGCTTGCCATACTCAGACATGGTTGGGATGGTCACCTCTCCACCTTCACTTTACCACCTTGTTGAAGAGGGGCCTCAAAAAAGTCCAGTCCCCCACCCCTGTTGCTTTCCTTTGGGACGAGATGCTGTGTATGGGCTACTTCGGGCCCGGTTTAGCTTGTGGCTCTTCCCGCCCCTCCCCGGCCCGGTCATGGGGCTCAAAGGCGCGGGGCTCTGGAGGAGGCTTCTCCTCCCGCTGCCTCTTCTGACCCTTCTCCTTCTTCTCCGGTGGTTCCTTACTGCGACTTCTTCAAACTGTGGTTCCGGCTCCCCTTTTTCCAAATCAAAATGCCCGGGACCCAAGGGAAACCACTGCCTTCCAAGGATTCAAGATTGATGTTGAACAACCCGGCCATTAACTGTGGTGAGCGCGGACCTGAAACCCAGTGACCCTTGGTTCTCCCAAATCATTCACAAGTTCATCTCCTAATGACCCCGCCCATTTCGGCCTTCGGATGATACCATTCGAACGGGTGCAGTCCAGGAGCTGCAACGAGGCCAGCGGATCCGCTGCCAGTTGCTGCAGTTCCCGTCTTCGGGAAGATCACGTCAATGCCTCGGCTTTAGCGCCAGGCATGATGCCAGCGCCATTGGTCTCATGCATGCTGCAAAAGAGAACATCAGCGGGTTTCTTCACATGAGGAGTTCAGAAGGATATACCAACATGGTTGGTTTCATGTAGGCTTTCTGCCATTGGTAGCCAGGCCCCCGTGGTACACAAATTGCAGGCACGTTGCTCTTGGCAGCGCTTACCTGGCACGCAACGGCCAATGGCTGTGGCATGGCCAAACCTCCTCTCCTATAGGTCATGGACTCCTCAATTGGAAAGCTGCAAGCTGAGAATGTGTGTCACTTGTTTTCTGTACCAAGGGGTCCACGTCCTACCAAAACTCCCCTTCGGGTGTTTTGAGAATGGCTGATTTCTTCACTCTGCGGCCGCGTAGCTCCTTCCTGCGACCTGCGCATTCAGACTTGATTCATCGCCGAAACCAAGACCCCCAGTGGCCATGGGCAAGAAGGAGCACTTGTTTGTCTGCAGTTCAGTTTCCCCCTCAAACAAATCCACCACATCTAAACAACCATGACCATGCCCTTGACTTGCTCTCTCCTCTTGTATGCCGGCAGTGCCCCTCAAAACGAATGGTTTCCCTGCAAGAGTTCCCCCGATTTCGAGACCTCTTCCGTGGCACTCTGCGGCTCCCGGCCCATCGGCCGCTACGCTGATGAAGCACTTGTTCTTGAACTTGTCCTCGGGTGGCGGGTGGCTCCCTAAAAATTATTGCGAAGATTTGCCGCAAACATGGTCTTTTTCCCGACCCCCCTTTCATTTGAGGCTGCATCCGGCCCCGCCTTACTTTCCCACGGTTTGTGGCCGGTCTGCTTACACTAATCTAGCAAACTCACCGGTGGCCCGCATTGTGTGGCAAATGTCACATGAAAAGCAACGGAGCCACATGGCCCACACTTTGTGCTTTGGCTACACGAGCTTGCAAAAGGACACTGCCGCCAGAAGTTGAAATTTGACAATGAAAGCCGAGTATGAAAGCCGAGTCTCGTAGATTCCGTATCTGAAGTGCGAAATGGGCTTGATCATCTTCTCGACAGCCTGCTGTCAAGACCAGGTGACCAGCAACGCTTGGTTCCAGTTGTCGGAAAGCGGGTAGCTCACCGACTGCAGCGTATGCGTGCAAGAGCTTCTGCAACATGCACCAAGTGCAGCGACAACTTTGCATCCAGCCAAAGTGCAAGCACCCTGGGCCTCTTCCGGCCGAGCCCCCAATTCGCTCCCAGAGCGGGCCCCTTTTGACACAAAAGGCGCGCCAGCGTCTCGCCAGTCCCTAAATCCATTTTATACTCCAACCCTGGGGGGCAGGCGGCTCCCTTTGGGACCCGCTGCCAGTCCTTGGTTGGCGAAAACCTGGGCCGCTCGCGGTGCTCGCGCTCGTCCCCGAGCAACAGGATCCCTTTGAGAGCCTGGCTGGGGTTGTCCGCGAAGTGGTTGATAAAATCCGCCCTGTACAAAACATCCTCAGGGCTGCGCCAACCCCCGTCTTAAACACACACCCGTTGTGTTCAAAACATAACTTCTTGGTTTACCCTTAAGAGGGGCCAGGCCTGGTTCAACCGAAATCAAAAAATGCAAGGAACCCTGGCCTTAGCATGTTTATATAACAAAAAATGCCCATTTTGTTTAAGCCACCTCCTGTTGGCCTTCCTGGAAAAACAACCGCCATATTTGCAGTTTGAACCCTTTCTTTTGGCCTGCCTTTGTTTTGTTGCCCAACCGTCACATATACTTAAACCATGTTTGAGAAGGAGCCAAACACTAGGCTGGGGTCAGGGTCTCGCTTCAAGAGAAATGGCAACCCCCCCCCGATTTAAACAAACATGTCGCCAACCATATTCAAACCAACTTGTTGCAAAGGGACCAAGGGCTGGTTGAGTCGGCTCCGCATTCTCACCCATGGTTAGTGGACATGCCCTGAATCCAAGGTCCACCGGGTGCCAAGTTCAAAAAAACGCCCCACAAAAACGCCGAATCCGCCGAATCCACCGGGCGCTCGGCCCTTCGGGGCCCGTCCTCCTGGGCCATCCGGCTCCACCAGGCCTCCGCGGAGCCCAGGCGGCCCTGGCCCTCGAAGTCCGCCTGCATCTGCGCGAGCTCGCCCCCGGACACCTCCAGCAGCGCCCGCACCGCCTGCGAGTGCTAGGCGAGCGACGGGGAGCGACTTGGCGGAAGCTCGGGGGTGGGAGTGGGACGGAGAGGCAAAAAACTAGGTGCAAACAAAATGGGTGGAACCCTGGTAAATGGGCACACATGCCGAAGATCTGCGGTTCTTGGTGTGATATTGACCCACACCCATATTTACAGGGGGGGCACAGGGGCAGTACCGGGGGAGGCTACTTTTGGGCCAGAGGTCAAAACCCAACTCAAAGGGTATTTAGCCAGGCTGGGCCCGTGCCCTGTTCAATTCGAGGACACCCTTTTCAGGGCGGCTTCAGAAAAATTAAAGGGACAACACCCATGTTGGGGTTCCCCCATTTTTGACACATACCCATGTCTAAACCGCTGCCGTTTAAACAACATTGTTCTTTCAGGTTTCCATGGGAGGGGCCCAGGGTCTGCTGGTTTATGCGCATTTTGCATAACGCTGGCCTTGGACTTCCTTGAAGCTATCAACAGCTCCTTCCGCGTGAGCTTGCCATCGCTGTTCTTGTCCATGAAGTCAAACCTTGGCCAAACACATCTGATCCACTGCAACAAGTGCCAGCTCTTGGCGGTTTAAAAGGGAAAATGAAGGAACTCAAAAAAGCAAAAACAGCAAAAACAGATCCGTTAGGTCTGGCAATGCAACAATTCCCCAAGCTCCGCCCTCTGCGCGCCGCTCAGGGCAGGCTCCGACCGCGATTTGCCTATACCTTTGCCGGAGCCCTTTGAAGTGACACTGGCTGCTGGGACATCCAAAGATTTGGCGCTGGCCGCTGGGGCGTCCAATGACTTGGTGCCAGTTGGAGTGGTGGCAGTCGCATCAGACTCACTCTTCTCAGCGCTCTCCAGCGTCTGAACGCTCTCCAGGGTCCTACGTGATGCGTTGCTTTACGTCCTCTCCCTGAAGCACTTGCTTTGCCACCTCAACAGACCACTGTGCCACAGCACGAACCCCAACTATCACCCAAACTATTCCATCACTCCATCATGCCCAGCGACCCATTCCTCCATTCACCCAACCCCATCACGAGAGCCATCACCCCGACCGTTCCAATATTTTATGTGCCATGGTTCAAACTTCTTATGTGGGCCATATTAGGCCATGGTCCTGCACACCTTGCCACGGCTGCCTGAACTCTTTGAGGGGCCCATGACCATCCAAAAAGGCCTTTGACCAGGCCGGGCATTTGTTTGAGCAGGCCCTCACCACCCAAAAACGGAAAAGAGGGGAAACCGCAAAGTTGCCAAATCATGTGTCAACACGTGCTTGGCCCAACCCTTTCGGAGTTTGGCCCCAAATCTCAACCCCCCCACTCCTCACGCTCTCCAAGGTGCTGGAGAACTCCCGGGCCCTAGCAATCACCGGATTTTCCCCTACAGCTGGTTGGTATGCTCATGGTTTCCAAACAACTGCAACCTTTGGAGATCTCAAACGACACATTTGCTAGTCCGGTTCGACAAAACAGTGTTTCACTCCACTGCTGCATCCTACTCTTGAGGAACTCTCGACGTTAGTTTCTCTCAGACTTGCTCAATCAGGGACGAGCTGCCTTTTGTTGGCCTCTTTCTCGTCCTCCACCGCCCCCGGCAGAGCTGGGAGATGTGGGTCCTGGCAAATTCGGAGAACCAATCGAAAGCAAAACACAAAAAAGTACCAACAAAACACACACACACACAAACACGCAAACACGCAAACAAGCAACAGGCAAATAAGCAAAACACGCAACAGCAAACATGCAAACACGAAAACACCCAAACACACAAACACGCAAACCAGCAACACGCAAAGAAGCAAAACACACAACAGCAAACACACAAACACGAAAACAAGCAACAGGCAAAGAAGCAAAACACACAACAGCAAACATGAAAACACGAAAACACCCAAATATGCAACCACGAAAACAAGCAACACGCAACACGCAAACAAGCAACACGCAACACGCAAACACGCAAAACACCCAAACACGCAAACATGAAACTCGAAACCCCGCAAACATGCAAACGCGACACAAAAGCAAGCAACAAGCAAACACACGCAAACAAGCACAAACAAGCAAAGCGCAAACACACTCATACGCAAACCACGCAAACCACACAAACACACAAGCACGCAAAACATGCAAACAAGAAGCACGCAAACGCCCAAACACGAAGCACGCAAACGCTCAAACACGCAAACACGCATTCCCCCGAACACGCAAACACGCACGCAAACTCGCAAGCACACAAACCACACAACATGCAAACACGCAAACAAACAAGCAAAACGCAAAAACGCAACACGCAAACACGCAAACACGCAACACACAAACATTTAAACACGCAAAACACGCAAAACACACAAAACACACAAACCACGCAAACACACAAAACACGCAAACACACAGAACACACAAACCACGCAAACACACAAACACGCACACACACACGAAACTACTGGCAGAAAACACAAAAAAAAACGCAAACACTCAAATCACTCAAAACATGCATACACGCAAACGCACAAACAGGCTGCCGCGAGGCCCCCAATTCTAGATCCATGATAGCCAAACGAACATCCGTTTGAAGCCGATGTCGTTTTCTCGTCGCGGGGCCTAACCTATCGTTGTTTTGCCTAACCCATCTATAGACACACGCACTTGGAGGCGGGTGGATACCCAAAGTTGCCAGACTAGAGAAAGGGCTGTGTAGCAAGAAACGACTAGAGCAAGTCTCCTCATAGTGCAGATTGCTGGGAGATGGAGGTAACGTAGGCGAACTCATCTGAGAGACGCTTCCCTCTGGCGCTGAGTTCCTTCCGGGCTCGGAGTGTTGCCGGTTCTCATCCAGGGTGGCATCCCACCCCAATGTGGTCCCCTTTTGTGGGGGAAGAAGAGGCATTTCCTTTCTAACCGATCTGAAAAGGATGTGTTATGGTCAATGTGTGAAGCATCAACCCGGTGCCGCGCAAGCGCACTCACTTGAGATGGCTTTTTCCAAACGGTTCTGCTTGAAACCGCTCCTAAAAGGTGCAACCTACTTGTGACTCTGATTACTGCGAAGTTTGGGCTTGGTCCTGCGGGCGGCTGCCTTGGCACCAGGGCCTTTTCGGTAGCTGCGGGCCCGCCCGTCATGGCTCACTGCCGCGCGGGCCCCAGGCGCCGGGGCCGGCGCCGGCGCCACGTGCGCTGCGGCCGGGGCTGGGGAAGCGGCGGCAGGGGCCGTGTGGGCGGTGCTTGGCGTGGCGGGCGGGCATTCGACCTGAGGATCCTGAGGGCTGCCACTAGCGTAAAATATGCTTGAAAGGCTTGGAAGAGCATGCCCCTTATCCCCAACAAATTTTGCAGGCTTCCAGAAATAAGTTGGAGCATAGCCATCTGCTTCAAACACGTCAAGCCGCATGTCCGCACTAGTTTCTTGGTGACACGCGGAACCCGAGCTTTCACCATTCCCCCTTCTGATCTTTCCAGTCCTTGCGCGCGGCATCCGCTGCCCGGGCCTTCTGTGAGGCACCACATCCCATGGCACGGTTGGCGCCCGCTGGTTTTGGTTGACACCTGACCTCGTGGACTTGGCGATGGAATTTGGGGCTTGCAACTTGCTGACTGAAGAAGCCCTCTTTGAGGGCTGAAACTGAGCCTAGAGCCGACAAACATTGGGAGGTACGTGGGATAGGTCAGCATCACAATGACTCTCCAACGATCGGAAAACAAGAACCCCTATCGACCCATGTGCAAATGCGGTGTCCCTTTGGTTTCCCTTGCAAACCATCCATGAAGAAGAAGGGGGCCCACAGATTCAGTGGCGCACACTCGGATTTCGGCCTTTGGGTGATGCAGGAGGAGGTGGAATATAAACAAGTTGTCCTGGGCGCATGTTGGCCCTTCATATCGCAAATGCGGCAAGGCCGTCCTCCACTGACAAATCGCCCTTGCTGCCATCGTCACTTGCTACAGACTCCTGGCTGACACCGTTCGCCGTTCAACGTGCACCATCAAATCTTGTCCAATCTTCCCCATCACCGTTACTGGTGCAGTGCGCCTGGATCTTCTTGACATGCTCTGCCAGTTCCGCTCGGGCGGAAAACTTCCTGCCTGGCATCCAAGATCTCGGAAAACCACGCCCTACGCGGCCCTGCCTGCGAGGAACACTGACTTCGCCGGCTCCGTTGCTTCAGCCGAAGTTTCGGCTTCAGCTGCTTCAGCTGTTTCTGGCGCTTCAGGCGCTGCTGCCGGGTCGGCTGGGCTTTCGGAGGGGGCTGCAGTGGCGTCCTCTTTGAATCCCAGCCCCGCTTCCTCAGCGGCCTCGGCGGAACACAGCAACCTACGGCACCTTCCGGCCTCCCGAGCCCAGGCGCAGGCCTCAGCCGTCATTGCTGCGCGGAACAAACGGCCCCCAGAAACAGCTAACCAGCCAACACGTCTGACGGTCTGCGTCTTGTGATCTCTGACCTCTAACTTGCGTTGGTCAAGCCTCCCTGCCCTCCCGCTGGAGCCCGGTGGCCGAGTCGCACAATGCACGTGTCGACAAGAGACACCATGTCTCAAACAGGGAAGTCACAGCAGCAGGTCAACACGCACAAGCTCACACTAAACCACTCACCTGGTGCTCGGCCAATGTTCCTTGCCAAACCTAGGTTTTGAGCCTGTTCTAGCATCGTCATGCCAAAGGTGTACTGCAAGATGTTGCTGGGGCCTGTTTTCTGACTATTTCTGGGAGTTCTCCAAGTCGGTAACTGGGGTGGTTCCCTTTAACCTACCACTTTGCGGGTGGCTGTCATGACGGCACCACTAGGAGGCCAGTCCTACCACACATTCATTGACCCAAAGGAACGTTTCTCGACACAATCTCCCTCTCATGATGCGAGCACCTCGCACCCGGCCTGTCTGCCCCCTTGCCTTCCAAACGCATGGCACCCAGGACAAGCAGTGCCTCCTGCCATCTTCCACTTGGGCCTTGGTGCCATGGTGATTCCCATGTTCCAAGTGGGGGACAAAGAAAACCCGGCAACTTGACGCGCTTTCATGACTGCGCCACTCAAAAAAAAATCCACAAAGACAGGGTCGCATCATGCAAATGTCCGCATGGGGAATGGCGCCTATCTAATTGCCAAAGTTCGAGAGGCGGGTTGACTGAAAGCAGGCCTTCGATTCCATCAGCCCATTTAGACGCAGGGATTCACCACTGGCAACAGCCACTCTACGTGAAGCTTCAAACAAGTAAAGGGCTAGGAACCCAATCCGTCCCCAACCAACTTGTTCCAATCGCTGTCTTTTTAGGAAAGCTGGTAGCAGAGTTGGGAGCCTTCGGGTTGATGCCTTGAGCTCCCGACGGCAAGCTTGAACCGCAGCACGGTAAGCGACGGCCCAACGCCTTCCTGCAGTGTCCTGGCGTGTCGACGAGTGCTGCCGTTTGTTCCACACGGAACACACGAGCGAAGAAGCAAACAGGAAAGCCTTGTCCACTTTGGCATGGTCCCAGGCTCATTGGATCTCATTTCACTCCCACGGGCCCAAGCAAACACATTCCTGGAAGGGGCCATGAACAATTCCCAGACGTAGATTTTATGTTGGGCTACCCCACCCCCACCTCGACCAGTGGAAGATGGACTTTGAGACCAGCGCGCAAATGGGCAAACCGGAGGAGGATCACTGTGACACAGGGAACAACCCAAGTCTATGTTGGGAACCAAGTGTCATCAGAATGATCACCCAAATAATTGGTCTTGCCTGAAAACCACCCCCAAAAAAAGGAGAGACACTTGTACTCAAGGACGCTTTTGGTGGGCATTCTCTACCTGGGATTTGTGTATGCGAGCCTGTTTTGAGCGTTCGAATGTCTATCATAGCATCTGTGGGAGGGCAGCTGGAAGATCAATTTTCTCTCGAAAGCACCCCACGTTGCTTGGAGGGAGGGTACACCAAGGTGAAAGCTGATGGAACAACTCCTTTGATGTGGAAAGGGAAGGACCAAACCAAAATGATGGGAGGGGGTCCCCTTGCAAGAAAACAATCCCCATTAAGCAAGGACCTCCCCCCCCCGAATAAGAAGTGGGGGGGGTTATCAAACAAAGGGATAATTCCTCTCAGGAATTGGTTCACTAAAATCCTCAGGACACGTGTGTGCTACACCTGCTGTTACTGTGTTTCCTTCTCATGGGGCGAATAGGTGCGCCATGTAAAAGCCCTTTATTGGGCTAGGTCCTCCAGTAGAGAGGTTAGAATAAGGGTACCCTTTTTCTGTAGTCGATTTTAGTAGGGGAACCCTCCCCAATAAAAGGGTAAAAGGGCACTACTGGGGGACCTAGTGGGTGTGCTTCCTTGGCTGTGACCAACTGTAAGGACTCCTGGACCCACAGTCCTCCTTAGAGAGGCCCCGCTGCCGAAGCTCAGCCAGCAGCCACACTGCCCATTGCCAGCCTTGCGCCAACCTCCTGACTTCTATACCTCCATCCATGCCCGCCCAAAAGCAGCCACGGCGGGCGGATGCATTTCTTTTTTCGAGGGTACCGCTTTTCACTCACGGGCCCAGCGACTGTGTGCTTTTGCCAGAGCGTCTGGCGCATGCATGGGCCCTGACTATGCCCAATGAGGCAGAACGTTGCTAGAGCAGAGAGGGCAAAACCCTGAGGTGCTCGAGAAAGAAAGAAAAGTACCCTTTCGAGCGCTGGGGAAAACACTCAGATTCCCCTGCCAAACGAAAAACACAAAAACAAAGCGTACCGATTGCACATGCCGCGGCGCAACTGTACACATACACGCGTAGCAAAAACAAATACTTTTTGGAAATTCACTTCGACGGCCTTTGACAAGATGCCCAGCCCATCATGCCGGAAGCAACTTTGCTGCATCTGGTTGAGCGAAAAAGTCAAAGGCCTTTCATGACCGTGGTACGATCAACTTGACTGATCCCAAAATACATGTGGCCAAAACAGCGTTCCAGCAATCAACACGAGTCATGCTCATGATGCATCATTGGGGGGTGAGTCTTTCTTGACAATGCTCTTCTTCGGGGTAGTGTTGAAGGGAAGCCAAGGGAAAAACCTGCCATGTTGTTGGCGGCCGAACACGTTGGCTTGATCCCCTAAAAAGCAGCTGTTGAACCCTAGTCAGTTTTTGGTCATGGTGGCGTGTCTGGGGCGGCCGCAGCTGCTGCGACCACAAGCAGAAATCACGGCGCTGTATGATGCGGAGTTGGCGCCTCGAGAGAACCATCCCGGAAGGCATGTTGGGTGGCCCGTTGAATGGGTTCCAACACATGCGCTCTAAAATGCCACACATGCCTGTGCCTGGGTGCAAGTCCCCCGAATACGTGCCAGGTTGATTCAAAATGTGTATCCTCTACGGACACGGTAAAACAGAGAAGATTGCGGGCATTCGTTGAACTCATCGGACACTTGGCGAGCCCCCCCCCACCCCAACCCACAAAATGATCCAAGACACTTGGGCATCTTAGGACGTGTCAGCTGTGGGGAGACGTGGCACCCTGGCCTCTGGCCCGGCTCAGCAGGTGCAGCGCCTCCAACCACCGCCCAGCTCCTGATCCCAGCCGTCGGATCCGCAAAGCAGAGGGTTCCAGGAGGCTGGAGCCGCAGCCTGGTTTCTCAAAATGGGGCTTTAAAGAAGGCCTACGAAGGCTGGACTAGAAGGTAAGGATTCCACTTGGGAAAACAAGGGAGGGGTTAGGGGGAGTGGGACCTATAAGCAAGGAATGTCCATGGTGGAGATGTTTGATGGGCTTCCCTACTATTCGACCCGCAAAAGCAAGGCCAGAAACCCAGTGTCTGGTTTTGAGGCGACTGACAAGGGTTGTTCAGTATTGGACACCACTACAGCCAGTGACACCGCGACCATCTGGCATAAGGACTAAAGTCCATCTGACTAAAGACTACTTCTGAGCACACGAGAGGTGAGCGTCCTTCAAGCGCTCCCAGCAGGGCATTCGTGACGATGGTGGAAGGCCTTGAGTTTGGCTGGGTGCATAGTGGTCTAATAGTCTAAGGCACAGGGACCTTGACTGAAGAGGTTTGTGGTGCTTGAGGTTGCTCTAGGCTGATTCAGGTTGATTCAGCTTGGTTTAGCTGGGGCTAGGTTGGGTGAGTTGGTCGTTGGTTTAGACAACCGAGCCTAAGAGTGCTCGTTTGCGTAGCTCGTGCCTTACTTGTGCCTTACTGTGTTTGCAACTTGCAGCTTCTCCAACCCTCAGACTACAACCAGCCTAAACCCTAAACCAACCCAAATCAAACGAAACCAACCTAAACCAGCCTGACCACCCCAAACCACCCCAATGCAACCCAACCCGCACAAACCCAGAACAACTACATCATACCTCAGCCAACCTAAACCAATCAGAACCATTTCTCTTAAACCAAACTGAAACAACCTACACATACCTACCTGAACCAAGCTATACGCCAACCCAAAAATCGTTCCAAACAATCTATACTTACCTCAGCGAGGACCAACCGAAATCACTCCAATCAACCTAAACCTAGCTCAGCCAGCCGAAAGCAACCCAAACCACGCCAAACCAACCCAAACCACCCCCGAAGCAACCCTCAAACAACCTAAGCTTACCTACCACCCCACCCCACCCCAACCATCCTAAACCAATCGACCTCCCTTTCTTGGGTCGCAAGCTGTGCTTCGGAGCCTTGCCTTTCTGGGGCCCTTGCGCCTTCCACCGGCCAAGCCTGCACGCTTCGCATTCCTACGAGTTTGTGTCGCGGCACGAAAAGATCCAAATTGAAGTGGGGCCCCCGAAATGGGTAACTTCCCTCTTGGCTCCCCTATGTCCCCCTCACCCGCGCCCCTTCAACAGACATCCCTAAGGCAAGCCGAGACCTGATTTTGGCTTTTGGGGCAACGCACAAGCGTGGACAGAATTTCAGAATGTCAGCCCCGCCATCGCCGTTCTTTGTAAGATGCATTCATGCCGGTTTGTCTCTAGACAGGGAACCCGCACAAATGGGTGCTTTCCCACTGTGTCTGAGAAGAGGTTCCCTCGAAAAAATGCCATACCCGAAATCTATATCCAGCTTTTGCACGGCTTCAACATGGACACCGAGCCAAATTGCGAAAAATCTGAAACCAGCCTACCCCTAGGGCTGAAGGGAACTAGGGACGCTCACGGATTTTCTGAACCCAACTCTCCAGCCGCTTCGCGAAGCTTTCCCGAGCCTCTCATGGAGCTCCAGGGCGGCTCTCCACCTTAGGAATTGCTTCGATGTTCATGGCGGGGGTGGGAGGGGGCGAAGAAAAGGGTCACCAAACTTCAATTCGAACTACTGTTGAATTGAAGTTTGGGATCGCGCCCGCGGAAAATGAACCGGAATTGCAACCAAAACAACAAGGCGATAGCTGCAAATCGCCCCAGAAGGGGTTTCGCGCCAGTGAGCATGATCCAAGGGTAACTCAAACAACCTCGCAAAACGCAATCCCATGTCATCAATTTTCCAGACCCCCCCTCCCTCCCCCGAGTTGGGTGGCGCCAACACGGGGCCGAGCGTCCCGGCTGCTGTCCCGCCCCATAGGCGGACAGCAGGCAGGTCCAAGTAACCTCTGCGTGCCCAAGTGCCAGCCGCGTCCCAGAATGCCAGAGCGTCAACTCCAAGCTATGGCAAGCACGCATCCCCACACTCAGATACAAAAGGAAACGCCAGCCAAGGTGTGCCGAATAGGCTCCTAATGTTCGGGTACCAAGGCACAGGACTCAAGGTACTCCCCTGCAGATTAGCACAGTACAGAGGTCCGCCAAAAAGGAGGCTGGCTTCACCTTCTGGCGGTGTAAGCTCAGAACATCGTCTGGCTCCAAGCCAGAAGTGCCAATGGTCTGGCTGATGGTGATGGCCTGGCAAAGTGGCCAAGGCAGTCGCGGGTCAACAGGCAAAGCAGTCGCGGGAATGCCTGCGCCCACGCGAGTCCTTTGACGCAGGCCTGGGCAATGCAGAGCTCCTTGCACTTCACCCCTGGAAATATCACTCCTTACCAACACTGGTCCATTTGGAAGAGGTGTCGTCTCA
The DNA here is from genome assembly GCA_963377175.1 of Effrenium voratum. Taxonomy (NCBI): domain Eukaryota; class Dinophyceae; order Suessiales; family Symbiodiniaceae; genus Effrenium; species Effrenium voratum. The sequence goes on from CAUJNA010003875.1 coordinate 73,759, forward strand.
GCGGAATGTCCAAGGGCGTTGCTGCGATCGCGCCGTTGAAGGAGACCTCAGCTACGCAAGGTAAGGGGTGTGGTTTGAAGAAGCATGTTCAACATCCTCATCCTGACCCTGAGATTGTTGAAGCCTAATCCCTTGATATCTGATTCAATTCAGTCACTCTTCAAAGATGGGCGGTAGCTACGATCATCTCATCAAGCATTCGGTAGTGTGACCGCCGCCTTCCAGATCGCAAACAAAAGCGTCTCAAATTATGCGAGGAATGACCCAGCAACATGGTAAGCCAACTGACCATGGCTCACCATGGTGGTTTACAAATGCCCTGCTTGCCCGACCACGCTCTACGCATGTGCGTTCCCGTCCGGCCTTTGGGCCAAAGAGCAGGCTAAACAAAGAGCCAGGCTAAAAGTTGACACCAATCATGGGACTGGGTCGCGGGGAACAATTCCCTGGGACCGGGAGGTATCTAATTGCATGTTCCAGGAGGCCCCGCGGTTCGCCTATGAATCTCAATGGATATAAACCCCTCTTAAATGATGTCACCCAAAGGGTTCCCAATGCAGACTTGACTCATAATTACCGGTGCAAACCATGAGAAAAAACATGTGTTTCTTTCATTTAGTTGTTCTGTGTGTGTGTGTGCGTTTTTTTTTGGGGGGGTCTTGGGTGGTTCATCTATTTGGACAAATAACTATGCGGTTTGTCTCAAAATTAACCAACCTCCAAAAGGGTTGGCTTACTTGTTGTTTCCACGTAAAACTAACCGAACGGAGTTCCGCAACCCCCCTCCCACCCCCAAAAAAACATATTTGCAGTTGCTTGCCCCATGTCCCAACGACTTTTTGTGAAAACGGTTCCCTTTTTGGTGGTCCAAGTCTGGTCGTGGTTCCGTGTTTCCCGCCCAACGGGGTCCCACGACCAAATCACCGGGGCCGTGGGCCATGTCCGGGCGGCAGCTCTGGGCACCCATGGCGCCCAGCAGCGCCAGGGACCGCTGCCAGCGCCGACAGGCGCCGCAGGCCCTGAGCCTTGGGGAGAGGAGTCAGGCAGGTGAGTCAGAACACAGGCCCCATTCTTTCGCCATCAAAGTCACTCCAGTAGGTTATTGGGAAGCAACCCCAAATTTCTGACCTTGAAAAACCCTAAAAACTGGCGCCCCAGGGGCATGGGCCGGGGATTGGGTGGGGGAGGGGGAGGGTTTGGATGAGTTGTGCGTCAGAAGTGGGGTTGGGGGAACAAACTTTTGCTGGCTCTCACCGGCTTGAAGCTTGTGTTTCTCTTTTAACCCTTTGTATCCAGCCTTTCTCAATTTCGTGGTTTGGATTGGCGGTCTGGTTTGGAGTTTGAACAGTGAAAAAAGTGAAAACTGGCATGCGCCCAAAGGAGAGGTGCTCGACTTTTCTCTGACTTTGACGGGGTGAACTCATTCCAAAAAAAGCGGAACAAGGGGCACTGGAGCAAAACTTGGCAAAGCGGGCTACCCAAAGCGACCTAAAGAACTAGTAACTAGAAGGGTGGCCGCGCCCTGTGGGGCGCTGCGAGGAGGCCGGGCAAGCTGGTAAAAAGAACCGGCCACTTGAGTTGCAATCTCCGGAAGAACCTTCCTAAATGACGGGTTTCCTGACTGGTGGAATCCTCTCCAATTCCATCTTTAATCAGGGTATGCCAAGGAAAGTGGCCATGTTGGGCTCAACACACTGGTCATCACGTGCGCGCCATACGCCTTTTCACCAGGAGGCTGTCATTGCTAGCAATGGAGGTCTTAAACAAAGATCCTTTGCTTGCTATGGACTTGTTGCATGCAAAGCGGGCATCTCTGAATAGCTTCTCCAGGCAAAGATGACCGCATGGCAGAAGTGCATGGTCAGAAGACTTTTCCTGACACACACACACACACACACACAGCACATCTGCACCTTCTGTCGTTTGGCTTGAGCTTCTCGCCTCTTTTCCAGAAAACCTTCCACGTCATTGTCGACAACCTGGTTAACCTCCAGGACTCCCTGCTCACCAAGGCGGTGCTCCTGTCGACGACGAAGAGACTCTTGTGCGTGCCTCCGGTCAAGGCTGAAACGCCATGCAGCACTCTGGGAGGATGCTGGCACGCTGATCCTGCAGGTCTTTCCAGCACATGCAGGTGATTGTTCACAAAAAAGAAAAGCCTGCCACCTTTATACTTGCAAGAGTCGTTCAGCGCAACCTGCACCGTTCCAGTCGCATATTTGCCATCAACATGAAGTTGCGTAGTGCCATCTTGGTGGGTGGACAAGCTCCGGGTAGAGGCAAAATACTCAGTGTCCAATCTGCAAAGAGTCCTTGTTGCAGATTTGTCCCAGAAGCTTCAAAAAGTGCTCCGGTAGAATATCAAGACGGAGGTCAACAGCGGGCGCTGTGCTGTCCCACATGTAACCAAGAAAGGACGACAGAAGCGCTCGGGATTGAGGACTGATGACATCGTCATCAAATGAGAAAATGAAAGCGTGGCATCGGTTTGCTTCCTTGGCAGCCTCCTCGAGGGCTTTCCGCGGCACCTCAGCCAGTGCCCGCTCATCTGGAAGATCGCATGAGGTAAAGGTGCTAATCATGCCCCTCAGCCGCAGGACCAGGTGCAATCTTGATTTGTCTGTGATCTCGTAGAAGGCCAATTTGTGCCAGTCTAGCAGCTGAGCCCCTGCGAGTATCAGCCGCTGTTGATCTGGAGGAATACCTTCTTTGTCCCGCATCTTGTTCATCACATCTCTTACCGTGTCGTGACTGTCAACGTCCAATCTGGTAACTCTGCCAGTCAGCCGCAGTCAGCTGGTGTGCAAAAACCCGCGTGGGCTACACAATGTGCCACCGTCTTTGGCGATTTGGGTGTGGAACAAACAAAACAAGGCCGTCATGATGCCTTTCTGCATTAATCCCCAAGCATGGCCACTTGAACAAGAAACGTGCTAATCCTAGCATAACACTTCAAGGCCCGACGGCCGATTCTGCCCCTCCGCCAATCAACTTCATGAGCGTTCCTCGATTTTTGTCTTGGGTCATGCTGGTTTTGGGATCGGAATATTCATTTAACCAAATGAGGTAGGTACGCATTGGTCAAGCTGCCCCTTTAGAAGTGCACGAACAAACAAGAGAGGATCTACGGGAGGGCAACCAAACGCTAGCCAAGTCCAAAACTTGCCGGAGCCTTTGAATTGCCCTTCAAACCTCAGCCAGGTCCAAACCTCCTGCGCGCCATCCACTGGATTCTTTTAGGGAAGTTTAGCGAGTCCCCAAAGTCCCTCGCAGCTGTGCGGTCCCAAGGCTAGGATTCGGATGCTGGGCTTGCGGCGCCGAGTTGAAGGAAGAAGTGCTGCGAGGGATCCGCTCATCGGACCTTAACGTGGTCTCGTGTTGCCGACCCCTGACCTGCTGGTTTGGCCGAAATCAGACGGCAAACTGGAAGTGAAAAGACGTGCTTGGGTTGGAACCACACGGTTCACCCCCCCCCCTCATTAAAGTGGAGAAAAAGCGGACCCTTTGAGCGCAGAAGCCCGCGCACCCGGCTAAAGTGGCCAAAAGCAGTCATCTTCCAGCTTGCGCCAGGGCCTAGGGATTCTTATATTACCCACATGAGCTTTACCCCCAAGGTGGTAACTTCCTTTGGCCTGGTGAAAAAAGGCTATGCGTTGAATGGCGTGTCTGACGTGTCTAAGAGTCTAGGGCTGCCGCATTTCATCCAAAAGGCAGAGCGCCAGACTCCACTGCGCACCCTTCTCGCACCTGCGACTCAGCGCGCGGTGAGTGAGTCACGCCCCTGGCCCCTGCTGGGGTCCCGGCGCGTCAATGACAGAGTTGCAGGCGATGGTGGTCACTTCCAGGCTGCTGTCTTTGGCCTGGCTTCGCCAAGAAGCAAGGAACACATAGTTCCAAACATGTCGGTTCAGCAACCTGCGTACATAATTACTCCAAACAAAGACGGGGGACTTCTGACGTCGGCGAAACCGGCGCACATGTTGCACCGGCCTCGTTGAGCAAGGCGAGGGCAGCCTTCCAGTCCCCGTCGCTAGCTCGGGCACTGATCACAGCTCCGTAAGTGACGATGCCCGGCTGGAGCCTGAGGCCCAGAAGGCAAACCACTCGGTGCAATCCTCACCCTCTTTCCAATGGCCAAAAAACTTTCTAGATTCTAGCCAGAGTCTGGGAAGACATCACTCCTGCAGCGCATGCCTCCTGTCCACTTCCATGTTTGTTGAAAGTTGGTAAGAAACTCGGTGGAGTCCTCCTTCAAAGGGGCGGTGGTGGCAAGATCTCCAAGTCTCCAAGACCCCCGCTTCGCGCCCTTCATCTCCTCGAGCAACTCCGCCGCCTGCGAATCTTGGGGCAATCCCCCGACCCATGCCTCGTGTCAAGAACGTGGCCTTCCAGGCTGCCGCCTCTTTGCAAGCCGAGATGGCTGAGGTGTAGCCTTGCAAGTCCCTCCCAAACCCCGAAACTTCATCTTTAAGCCAACCCCAAGGTGGACTCAACAGCCGGTGGTTGATTTCAGGGGAGCCCGTTTGGTTTAGCCCACCTTGGGAGTTGCTCAAGAACTGGAACCCTGACCCCACCCCATACGTTCATCATGACTCAAGAAAGAAAGAAAGAAAGAAAGAAAGAAAGAAAGAAAGAGAGAGAGAGAGAGAGAGAGAGAGAGAGAGAGAAAGAGAGAGCGAGAGAAAGAGAGATGCCAGTTCTGCCGACTGAGGCCGCGTGCTGTACAGGTCTGGCTGCGAGCGTGCAGAGCGCATCACCTGCACGTGCTGCGTTCCAAAGTTCACTGGAGTGTTCCAGTAGGACCCCCCTCCCACCACGCAACATTACTCTCGTTCGGAGCCTCCAGAAAGTCGATGGCCTGGCGTTCGGCAAACCACTCCGCACGAAGGGCATCATATCTGAGGCCTCCGTTTGGGTGCTTGGCCGGGAGGGAAAGCAAAGCTCAAAACACGACCAATCATTCATGAGGGAAACAGCCATGTTGCTCTTTAAACAGGTTCCAAAAACTGGGTGGCCCGCCTTCGAATGTTTCATGGGCACTCTGCGAGAAAACCAAGCAGTAGTAGGGGGCAAGGCCCAAAACACCAATCACCCAATGAGCATGTTTGTGAAATCCCAGTTGCCCACGAAATCGTGATAAGTGTCCACCATATGCTTACCCTCTGGGGGGGCCATGTTTTTTTTTCCGACCCCAACCTATTGGGCCCACAAAAGCCACAAGGTAAAAGATGGAGGCCCAGAACACGGGTCTTTTCAAAGTAGGGCTTCCCCTTGGTTCAGCCCCTTTTCTTGTAAGGCTCTTGCCAAATGGGTGGGTGTTCAAGCTAATGTTACTCGAGGGCCTGCAAGCAAATTTCGTTGGTTTTTTGTTGGGTTTCCCTTTGGGTTTCCCTTTAGCCCTGCTCCAACAGGTGTTCCGCGCAAACGACTCACTGAAACGGACGGTCACCTGGTTTTGGCCCCACCGGCCCCCGGAGTTCAGCACAACGGGCCTTCTGCCAGCGGTTGGCGCGGCCGCAGGCCGCCACTGCGATGTTGAAGCTCTGGGTGTCCAGGCCCGGGCCGCGGCCGCACTCCTGCCGATCCGAAGGAATGAAATTGGTGCGATAGGTAGGGAATGAGGGAATGAGTCATAGAAACCATCCCTGTTTCCTTTAAGGGTTCCCTCATTCCCTGAGCACCAGCAAGAGAATGTTGGACTGGAATTTCCGAAATTCCAGACTGTTGATGTTCTGACCCTTGAAAACCTTTAGGTAGGGTACTCAGCAGCAATCATTTCCAGCATGGAACTCCCAGTGTAACTAATCCGCTACGAGCACCAGTTCGGCGGCTTGTAACGATGGGCTTCATGCATCTCAACTGGTGCAGGAGTTTGTCCACGCACTGTATTGACATAACTAACACATGTCGCTCCAAAGACCCTGGCACATGGGCCTAAATTAGGTCCCTGGCAAAGGGGAACCAAAGGACGCCTAACCAACTTTGCAAACTGAGGGAATCTAAGATGGTTCACAACCCCAAACCACACTATACAGCTGTATGGTGGCTTTATGGGTGGCTGCGTATCCCCTGGTCCGACAAACCTCGAGGCACATCAACTTCCACTACCCCTTAAAGATTGACATGGAGGTCCAAAACCCATCTTTTGCAGGGCAATCACTCGGGGAACAACATGTGTGGGCCACACGCGCACTTGAAGGGGGGGAGGGCAGCTTTTGGGAAACGAGCAGCTTCCCTGCTAGGAACCAATTCAGTTGTCCACTGCAGGGAGTCAGTCCTCTCTCGGAGGCTGATGATATGGCTCCGCTCAATTGTGGGCGCTGGGTCAAGAAGGGGGATATGGTTTCCACCCAGCCCATTTGGTGGTTTAAGCATTGGAAGGGACTGGCGCGCAGTGTTCAGCCATGCCGAGAACATCAACGTCTTCCCATCACGTCCTCCAGGATGGAGAGGACAAGGTCGCATCGTGGCGGCTGCTTCGCCAGGGTGCCCATCACCGTGTTGAAAGAGCAGGTGTCCGGCAGAATCTGCCGAGAGGGGAAGTCCCTGAGCAGGTTCACCGCGACGCCCATCTCCGAGCATTTCATCAAGGCACCGAGGACGAGGTTGTAGCTCACCACATTGGCTTTGCAATTTGAGTCTCTTTCCAACAAGTCCAGCAGAGCCAGCCCCACCTGCCAGCCCGTCCGATGGTTCGTGCAGGCGCTGATGACGCTGTTCCAAACGATCGACTTGGCCGAGGCTTGCCATGGCAGAAAGGACGCCAAGGCCTCCTGCCACCTTTGGGCGCGGCCAAGGCTGGTGATGACCTTAGCTGCCTCCTGCGCGTCTGGGCGCTGGGCCCCATCTAACAGAGGCCCCACCAGGCGTGCAAAGCGGCCCGGGGCCGGCCCCGGCGCTCGCCCCTGCTCCATCGGTCATGGAGGCGGGCGCCAAGGCTGCGCACCTAGCTCTTGCCCGCCATCGCTTGAACCCTTGTGACCGAGGCACCTGCCTGGCCCTCGCCTCTGCGTCCAAAAATCACCGCAAGTCTCCATAGAAAGTCGAGCAATCACGAAGACAATGGTGTATGGTACATTTGCAGATCGTAAGCCTCACGGTTACATAAGCTCAACAAAAAGCGGCAACCTCTTGCAAGCTTCTCAAGCCAACCTGCTTGGGCTTTGCCACTAACTCATTGCAGAATATGTTAAAGGCGCACAGGGTGCAACAGCTACGAACGATTCCCACAAGCTGCCTGCAGTGGATTCCCAAAGTATTGCTAGCGAACCAATCACATCCAACCACAAACCCCTGGTCAATTGAGGTAAATTCAGTGTTCCCCTTGTCCCCCGTCCGGCAATTGCAGCATTCAGGACATCCACTGTAACCCGCGGGGGTACCTCCGCCCCGCAGAGGGGCCGTCTACAAACTACTTCTGATTCTCCGAAGACCACCTTCTTTCCCGGAATGCTGGGGGAGGGGGGAGGGTTTCTCAATCCGGCGTGAACAGTTTTGCCAAACCCGCATAGGACAAAGCCAAAAGACAGGATTTAGAGCTCCGTTTTAGCAGATGGGCGCCCAAAACCGCCACGTTAGGTGGATCTACTGCCTGGCTTACTGGGGCACTAGTGAATCCTAAGGTTTGTTAGAACACAAAGGCAATGGGTTGGGGGGCTGCTCATATGGGACCACCCAAGTTGGCACCAGGGCTGGGCGCTCGTCTAACCCCCTGATGTGGAGAAAGCTGTCAGCACTTCTTTTCCTTCGCTAGCCGGCCGACTCCTGTAGCTCCAGCTGAATGATGTGGAAGACCGCGGCGAAGTAGCGGTCCCAAAAGTCCTGCGAGAGTGGGCGCAAGCATCTCCCATGCCTGAAAGTCAAAAACTAGATGCAGTAGCAGAAATGTCACCCCAAAACACTAAAAACACATATTTAATTGCATGCATAGCAGATAAGTTCTCATAGACATGAACATGTATGCACACATATAGATACGTATCAACGCACATGGCTTTGAAGGAGAAATGATTTCCCCCCCCCCCCCCCGCTTCCTTATCGCTGCTTTCTCTCCGGCCCTGCCTCCTCGCGGAGCTTGGCCGGCACCAGCCGGAATCGGGTCTCCTCTTGACTCCCTCGAATCATGGCTTCCCCAACGGGTCCGAATCCCAGAAACTCCCAGGGTGAAGTAGATGGCATGCCATTCTGGCTTCATCCCCTTTACCAAGCGAATGCCATACAACTCATGGACAAATCCATGGCACCAGTTTGGATGGATGAAACGCTGTGAATACGTGGAGAAAGCACATACCAACTGGTGCAGGAATTCGTCCATCCCCAATATTACTAAGTTGGATCAACCTCCAAGAGGGCTAAAAACAATCCTGAACGGGACCTTGGGCTTGTTTGCCACATTGTCCAGTGGCAGGTAGAAAAGAATTAGAACCCTTTTGAGGTTGATTTCAGTTTCAGTGGGCTCCGAATCCTCTGAACGAAACTGAACAACTGGGTTTCCCTTCAAAGGATCTCAGAGTCCGGTTCAGGCTAATGGCCGCAAATCACCTTCTGTTCCCCCTCCTGCTCTTCTGCAACATCACCAAGGTCAAGGTTCCCCAGATGGCTGGGCCATTTTCCGAAACCCGCCAAAAATACCCTTCACTCCTTTCAGACGTGTTCCAATTCGAAAAATCTACATTCAGCCTGGGTCTCTCTCTCTCTCTCGCTCAGCACCAAAGGCTTTCCCCTGTCTCTAGCTCTCTCTCTCTCTCTCTCTCGCTCAGCACCAAGGGTTTTTGACTGATCATTACGCCAGAGATTTCGCGACGCCTTGAGCCCCGGCTGCTGCTCCAACAGCGTCTCCGCCCAGCTCGGCAGCACCGCCGCGCTATTCTCCGGGCCTGGGGAAAATTGCAAAAGCCAAATGGACCGCGTCTTGTTGGGGAGTTGGCTCCATTTTGGTTTCCTGGGTCAATGTTCAACCCTGAACCTGTTCAAAATGGAGGGTTGGCCAATACTACTCCATCATCCCCAGGGGGAAAGAAACCACTACAAAGGGACCCCTTACCCAACCTAAGCCAAGGACAAAGGATTGTCTTTGAACAACCCAATGTGAACCTTCTCCGCCGTCAAATTGGCTTAGGTTTAAAAAATTGGTAAGATACGTTACCCCCACGTCAACCGTGGGGGTCGGGGTCCACGGGTTGCTCGCTCCACTCGCACCTGCGGGGGGGCAGTTCTTCATGAACTCCCCGGGGCTCTCCGCCAGCGCCTGGATCCCCGGCTCCGCCGCCGCAAAGACCCGCAGCACCTGGCGCTCCGGGCCTACGGCCCGGAAACTCTGACAGGCGCGCAGAAAAGAGGATGTGGGGGGGGAAAGGGTCAAACCCCTGCTCCCCTGATTCGCATACGCCGCAAACCATGAGTTGTAGAGGGAGGTCCTTGGGAACCATGTTGAATTGGAGAGGGGACGCCCAAAGAACATTGGAGCATATGCCCGTATTATAACGGTTACAAGCAGCGCAGGTTTCTTTGGCACCATCCTGATTTTGAAGGAAAAGCTGGAATAGTGTTGTTAGCTCCCCAAGTGCCAAACAACATTCTCAAAGGTATGCTTCCTCCAGTCTCCAATCAGCACTCGCTTCTAGCCACACGACACCTGTCCATCTCTGTCCTTCAGTGTGGGTCCCGATCTAGCCAGCTTTTTTGCCAGAATTTGCGCACTTGGGCGCAGTTGTGCGCCTGATCAGTGTTAGCAAGGCAGCGACCTGTTGCTCGCAAGTCGTTGGCTTTTGTACAATTTCTAGACACAGACTCCTTCTGGCTCAGATATTGAATCAACCTGCAATGCAATCATCTGGCTGGGTCTGGTTGAAATGATGCCTGTAGCAAGCAAGGACATATATACATGTGCAAAAAAAAGAAATACACTGATACTCAGCTGTGTGCGTGTGCGTGTGTGCGCGTGTCTGTGTGTGTTGTGTGTGTTGTGTTGTGTTGTGTTGTGTTGTGTTGTGTTGTGTTGTGTTGTGTTGCGTTGCGTTGTGCTGTGTTGTGTTGCGTTGTGTTGTGTTGTGTTGTGTGGTTGGTGTGTTTGTGTGTGTGTGTTTGTGTGTGTGTGTTTGTGTGTGTTTGTGTGTGCGTTTGTGTGTGTGTGTGTTTGTGTTTGTGTGTGTTTGTGTGTTTGTGTGTGTTTGTGTGTGTGTTTGTGTGTTTGTGTGTGTGTTTGTGTGTTTGTGTTTGTGTGTGGTTGTGTTTGTGTGTGTTTGTGTGTGTGTGGTTGTGTGTGTTTGTGTGTCTGTGTGTTTTAGTGTGTGTGTGTGGTTGTAACTGTTTGTGTGTGTGTGTTTGTGTGTGTTGTGTGTGTTTGTGTGTGTGTTTGTGTGTGTTTGTGTGTGTGTGTTTGTGTGTGTGTGTTTGTGTGTTTCGGTGTGTGTGTGTGTGTGTTTGTGTGTTTGTGTGTGTGTGTGTGTTTGTGTGTGTTTGTGTGTGTTTGTGTGTGTGTGTGTTTGTGTGTATGTTTGTGTGTGTTTGTGTGCTTGTGTGTGTGTGTTTGTGTGTGTGTTTGTGTGTGTGTGTGTTTGTTTGTGTGTCTGTGTGTGTTTGTGCGTGTTTGATTGAATGGTTGTGTGTGTGTTTGTGTGTGCGTGTGTGCGTGTGTGTGTGTGTGTGTGCGTGTGTGTGTTTTTGTGTGTTTTTTGTGTTTTTTGTGTGTTTGTGTGTGTGTGTTTGTGTGTGTATTTGTGTGTGTTTGTGTGTGTATTTGTGTGTGTTTGTGTGTGTGTGTTTGTGTGTGTGTTTGTGCGTGTTTGTGTGTGTGTGTGTTCGTGTTTGTGTGTGTTTGTGTGTTTGTGTGTGTGTGTTTGTGTGTGTGTTTGTGTGTGTGTGTTTGTGTGTGTGTGTTTGTGTGTGTTTGTGTGTGTTTGTGTGTGTGTGTGTGTTTGTGTGTATGTTTGTGTGTGTTTGTGTGCTTGTGTGTGTGTGTTTGTGTGTGTGTGTTTGTGTGTGTGTGTTTGTTTGTGTGTCTGTGTGTGTTTGTGCGTGTTTGTTTGAATGGTTGTGTGTGTGTTTGTGTGTGTGTGTTTGTGTGTGTGTGTGCGTGTGTGTGTGTGTGTTTTTGTGTGTTTTTGTGTTGTTTGTGTGTTTTTGTGTTTTTTGTGTGTGTTTGTGTGTGTGTGTGTTTGTGTGTGTATTTGTGTGTGTTTGTGTGTGTGTTTGTGTGTGTGTGTGTGTTTGTGCGTGTTTGTGTGTGTGTGTGTTCGTGTTTGTGTGTGTTTGTGTGTTTGTGTGTGTGTTTGTGTGTGTGTTTGTGTGTGTGTGTGTTCGTTTGTGTGTCTGTGTGTGTTTTGTGTGTCTGTTTGATTGAATGGCTGTGTGTGTGTTTGTGTGTGTGTGTTTGTGTGTGTGTGCGTGTGCGTGTGCGTGTGCGTGTGCGTGTGCGTGTGCGTGTACGTGTGCGTGTG